>CM049819.1:42247958-42327958 GCA_027422435.1 Schizopygopsis pylzovi | reverse complement strand
GTTAATATTATCTTAATTATGATCAATAATGTCAAATGTATTATATGTTATAAATATTACGTAATAAAATAATTAAACAAATAAAGAAATTGTACTTTGCAAAAAGAAAGCGAAGCAACACCTACAAAAAACATATTGTGTAAAATTGTATATATTTTATTTATTAATATACTTATGAATACATATTATATAAATTGTATCAAATCATATTAATATTACATTAATCACATTAATATTATATTCATATTTAATTATAATGAATATAATGTAATAGGCTTCACTTTCTTTAAAATGTATGTATATTATATAAATACTGTTTTTATTATTTATGTTTTATTTGAAAGTGAAATATGATTGAACATATAACACAATGTCCTTGCATGAGGTCTTACCGCAGGCTCTCTTTAGGGGAAGTGGCTCTGTTGTCATGTATGTAACACACCAGGTTTGCTGCTACGTCCAGCTGACTGAACGACTGGATTTGCACTCCGGTGTGTTTGATGTACTCCACATGTCCATGTGCTGGAGGAACAGTGATGACGTACAGCAGCTCCTCCGGCTTGTTAGTGCCGTCTACAGCCAGCAAGACGTCTGTGGTGAGGATCACACGCTCCCCGCGACTCGTCCTCACGGGCTTCAGGAACAATGCTATGTCTCCTGGAGAGAAGCACTCGAAAACATCAATCGTTTGCTGATAACTCTTGGATTATAGTATGCATATCAAGTACTTACAGTGACTTTTAATGTAGGATTTACTATTAAACTATTTTAACTCATAAATGAATCGTAAAAAAACGATTACAAATATAGTCAGAAATGATTACAAAGAAATGGCAAGTAACATTGAATTAAAAGTGAAACTGAATTTGAATGAACGTGTTCAATCTTTATTTACATCAATTTTTACAGTGCTGGGAAACAATCCAAATAAACAAAGACAACTACAATAAACTCAAAATGAAAAAAAGAGAGAATAAAGCAGCAGCCCACCTTTCTCCAGCTCTTTGACTGTGATGTGGAAGTGCTGCGCAGGAGAGCGGTTCTTGCCATCCAACAGGTGGAAGACAAAGAAGTCAGCAGCGGCTGCTCCAGGATGACCGGTGTGAAGGTAACGTAACAGGTTCATGTCCAAAACCTGCTGAGAGCAGTTCATCCCTGCTGATACAGACACCCAGTCTGTGCCTACCTGAGGAGCAGCAGACCACGTGGCTTAAAGCAACAGTTCACCCAGGAATGAAAACATGCTCAGAACAGATTTGGAGAAATGTATCATTAAATCTCTTGCTCATCAATGGATGCTCTGCAGTGAATGGGTGCCGTCAGAATGAGAGTCCAAACAGCTGATTAAAACATCACAATAATCCACAAGTAATCTCCAGTCCATCAGATAATGTCTTGTGGAGTGAAAAGCTGCATGTTTGTAAAAAACAAATCCATTATTAAAGTTGCTCCAGTCCATAATGTTTTTTTATCAGCTGTTTGGACTCTCATTCTGATGGCACCCATTCATTTTGGGATCTGGGATCTCTTCCAATGAAGAAAGAAACTCATCTACATCTTGGATAGCCTGAGAATGAGTACATTTTCATCTAATTTTCATTTTTGGGTGAACAATTCATTTCAGGTGCATTCACACCAATGACAATAACTCTAACAATAAAGATAAAGTTTTAATAATTGTTCTACATCACAACACAACTATAATTATATTTTTTATTCCAGTTGATGAACAATAAAGACATTGACAGCCGTTCAGAAACTACTCGAATCAATGAGCTTAAGCATTTAAAGCAGGAGACGACATAACTGCAGTGTGTGTTCATAATAAACAGAACCATATTTTCTTAGTGTGAAGAACATTGTTGCACTTTAAAGAACCTTTTGTGCACTGGAACGGTTCCATGGGTGTTAAAGGTTCGTCATGGAACCACAGATGCCAATATGATGCAAATTGTTAGTTTTAAGGTATAAATAATGAACATGATATTTTTCTGACTGCAGATTGAGTAAACTGACCTTCATCTGAATGACTCCATGACTCGGGACGCTCTCAAACACATAGATAATGTCGGAGGACGGAGTGTCTTTATCGTGAGCGCTGAGCACAGCACTGGAGATCAGCCGGGACTCCCCAGCCTCCATCTCAATCCCAGTGTTCCTGTGTTTGGGAGGTTTTTTCAAAGACACTTAATTTATTAATGGCTAACAGTAGAGGAGTATTAACTGCAATGACATTATTTGCAGCTACCGTATAATCTGCGGCTCCTCGTCATTGACAGGCAGTACTTTGACTCGCACGTGTTTCTGAAGCTGGTGTTTTCCATCAGAGAGCTGAACAATAAATCCATCCTGCTCAGTCTCAGAGTCATCGTGCACGTACACCAGAGTCACGCCTGAGGACACAGTAACACAAACAGACTTCATTGTAGATACATGCTTCTAATTGATCAAGAAAAGACATTCAATTGAACAAAAGTGACAGTTAAAACATTTGCATTTTAAATAAATTCTGTTCTTTTAAACGTTTTATTAATCAAAGAGTCCTGTAAAAAAGTATCATGGTTTAAACAAATATAAGAAGCAGCACAACTGTTTTCTAAATTGATAATAATCAGAAATGTTTCTTGAGCAGCATATTAGAATGATTTCTGAAGAATCATGTGACACTGGAGTAATGATGCTGAAAATTCAGCTTTTCATCACAGCAATCTCTAATGAAATAGAAAACAGTTCTTTTAAACTGTAAAAAATAGTTGACAATTTGACTGTTTTTGGATAGAGTTTGGACTGTACCGTTCCTGAGGTCGTCCATGGTGAAGAGCTCCACAGGGGTCTCAGATCCACGCTTGTAATGTGTCACATCATTGCCGCGTGGCACGCTCATGATGGATCCGTGCTGAGGCTGCTGGACTATGCTGAACATTAAACGCTCTCTGGGAACATCCAGATCCACCGCACTGATTATAGATGAGTCCAGCTCTTTCATGTCTCCCTCCAGAACCTAGACAAACACTGCTCATCAGAACTAAACTGGCTACAGCCATGTTTCTTTATATAGATCATGCCAAATGTATAACCACAGAAACCTATAGTAATTGCTTAATTCAGTCACTCAGCTGTTATAAACCCAGCTAATAAAATATGTTCTAAGAATGTTATAAAACATAAAACATAAAACAATAAAAGTTATAAAAATGTTATTTCTGACATTTTTATGCACATTAAAAACATACAGTTATATATATATATATATATATATGTTTTAACCCTTGTGCATCAATTTAATAAAAAGCTACACATAGGTCCTGTCAGACTCTCTCTCTGTGTCTTGTGCTTCCCCTCCTCTCGTGCCCATATTTGGCTGTTCCTGTCCTCGTTTCCTTTTTATTAGTTAATTAGTTCCCAGCCCCGTGTCCTTAGTTAATTAGTCCCCAGCCCTGTATGTTCAATTACCTAGTTTAGTTCCCCCTTTAAGAACCCTGTGTTTCCCTGCATCTGTGTCCAGTATTAACGTCATTCCTTGTGTTCATGTCTCCTGCGATCTCCGTGTTTGTAAATAAAGTGTTTGAACGAACTTCCACGTCTCCTCGTTCCTGGATCCCCCCGTACACCGTGACAGAATACTGGACCCGAATACAGATGACTTCAGCTGAGGACGCGCTGTGGGGGTTGCGGCAGAGCGGTCTGAGGTTGGAGAGATATGTGGAGGAGTTTCTTGAGCTCTCTAACCGGGTGAGTTGGCATGTGGCCGCTCTGGGTACGTGTTTCCTGCTGGGGTTGGATGATGAAGTTATACGCTGCGATCTTCCAGTAGGTGATTTTCCATTGATCGAGCTTATTAACCTAATCTTTTTTCTAAATGGTTCCGACGAGGAAGTCGAGGAAATTCCCCGGCCTCATCATCCCACTCCAGCGGGAACGCGCCGCATCTCCCCAGCTCATCCCACGCCGAGACCCTCCGCATACCTCTCCAACGGCTCCCGTTTGCCCAACCCCAAGGATCCCCCCTGCCTCCTCAGCAGCTCCATCCTCCTCAGCCCTGAGCCGCCGCCCTCAGCTAAGCAAAGACCACGGGCTGTTGCGCTCCCAAGCCCGGTACCCGCGCTTCCCGAGCGCCGCCGAGTGCCCGCGCTTCCCGAGCGCCGCCGAGAGATTGCGCTTCCCGAGCGCCGTAGAGTTCCCGCGCTTCCCGAGCGCCCCCGAGAGATTGTGCTTCCCGAGCGCCCCCGAGAGATTGTGCTTCCCGAGCGCCCCCGAGAGATTGCGCTTCCCGAGCGCCCCAGAGAGATTGCGCTTCCCGAGCGCCCCCGAGAGATTGCGCTTCCCGAGCGCCCCAGAGAGTTCGCGCTTCCCGAGCGCCCCCGAGAGATTGCGCTTCCCGAGCGCCCCAGAGAGTTCGCGCTTCCCGAGCGCCCCCGAGAGATCGCGCTTCCCGAGCGCCCCCGAGAGATTGCGCTTCCCGAGCGCCCCAGAGAGTTCGCGCTTCCCGAGCGTCGCCGAGTGCCTGCTCCGAGACTGCGCCCTCCAGTGCCTGCTCCGAGACTGCGCCCTCCAGTGCCTGCTCCGAGACTGCGCCCTCCAGTGCCTGCTCCGAGACAGTGCCCTCCAGTGCCTGCACCTCGCCAGTGCCCTCCAGTGCCTGCACCTCGCCAGTGCCCTCCAGTGCCTGCACCTCGCCAGTGCCCTCCAGTGCCTGCGCCTCGCCAGTGCCCTCCAGTGCCTGCGCCTCGCCAGTGCCCTCCAGTGCCTGCACCTCGCCAGTGCCCTCCAGTGCCTGCAACTCGCCAGTGCCCTCCAGTGCCTGCTCCTCGCCAGCGCCCTCCAGTGCCGGCTCCTCGTAAGTGCTCATCGATGCCTCCGCTGGTCCCGTCCAGCTCTTCAGAGCGCCACCGAGAGTCAGTGGCACCCGAGCGCCACCAAGAGTCAGCGGCACCCGAGCGCCACCGAGAGTCAGCGGCACCCGAGCGCCACCGAGAGTCGGCGGCACCCGAGCGCCCACGTGAGCCGACGGATTCCGCTCCGTCCCAGGAGCTCGCAGAGTCCAGCTCTCCTTCGTCTCCGCTGGTCCCGTCCAGCTCTCCAGAGCCCCTGCTGGTTCCGTCCAGCTCTCCAGAGCCCCTGCTGGTTCCGTCCAGCTCTCCAGAGCCCCTGCTGGCCCCGTCCAGCTCTCCAGAGCCCCTGCTGGTTCCGTCCAGCTCTCCAGAGCCCCTGCTGTTCCCGTCCGGCTCTCCAGAGCCCCAGCTGGCCCCGTCCGGCTCCCCAGAGCCCCAGCTGGCCCCGTCCGGCTCCCCAGAGCCCCTGCTGGCCCCGTCCGGCTCCCCAGAGCCCCTGCTTGTATGGAATTTCCCCAAGGAAATTTTGGGGGGGGACTATCCGCCATGGCCTCCTGAGTCCCCGGATCCACCATGGCCTCCCGAGTCCCCTGACCCGCCAAGGCCTCCTGAGTCCTCGGATCCGCCATGGCCCCCCGAGTCCCCTGACCCGCCATGGCCGCCCGAGCTCCCCGCTCCGCCATGGTTTCCGGAACGGGCGCCGCCCTGGAGGCCTCCTGTCCGGTCTCCGTGTCCCTTGAGGCCTCCAGAGCGCCCACCCCCCCTCCCCTCTCGATGTTATACGGCGCGGGACGCGCCTATTGAGAGGGGGGGGGTAATGTCAGACTCTCTCTCTGTGTCTTGTGCTTCCCCTCCTCTCGTGCCCATATTTGGCTGTTCCTGTCCTCGTTTCCTTTTTATTAGTTAATTAGTTCCCAGCCCCGTGTCCTTAGTTAATTAGTCCCCAGCCCTGTATGTTCAATTACCTAGTTTAGTTCCCCCTTTAAGAACCCTGTGTTTCCCTGCATCTGTGTCCAGTATTAACGTCATTCCTTGTGTTCATGTCTCCTGCGATCTCCGTGTTTGTAAATAAAGTGTTTGAACGAACTTCCACGTCTCCTCGTTCCTGGATCCCCCCGTACACCGTGACAGGTCCATAGTGTACAAAAATGTCCATGTCAAAAAACGGTCATAAAAATGTTGGGTCTCATTTTGAAAGAAGACCCATGGCAGATTATTGTTGAAGTAAAAAAAAGTTTAAAAAGTAAAACCAAATAGAAGTTATACAGGTTTAAGTTTATGAAAATGATTTACGAACAATATTTCATGTAACATATATATTTTATGAAACATGTTGAACTCTAAACCTGCTAGAAAATCAAAGCCATAAATCTAAAAAATGTTTGTTCCAAAATAAAAACAAGAGCTTTCAGCTAAATTTAGTTTGGGTGCAGAACCAAATTTTCCCCTTTAGATGCCAGAAAATCTCCGCTGGTGACAGCGTTTGGGTTTGTGATTTACAGTAGAGTTATCTCTCAAATATTACAAGCACACACACATTTTTTTAATGACACACATACAATCCACACTCTGACATCTATAACAACACACCCACACAATTATAGCTGCATTATTATCCAACCGGCTCTATGATATGCAGAAGCAGAAAACAGCAATAAAGCGAATATTTGTTTTATAGACCAAACCTGAAAAAACGGCACCATCTTGTATAAAAATATTTGTTATTTTTTAAGCCTTGCCAACAGAATGAAAGCCTATTAACAAAAATTGAATCATTTTACAGTTAAACGCCACTGCGATTAAAAATTACAGTTTTAATGGGTTTCAATGGGGACATTTTTGTTCTTAAGGTCCTGAGAGGAAAACTTTTTTGTACCTAGTGCAAAATAGATTAATTAAAAGAAAATGGGATGAAATAGTGAAATTCAAATAAAAATACACGCCTGTGCCAAAACTCATGCAGCTGCCAATAACACAAAATGATAAAAAAAAAACTGAAAAGTACAAAAATGTCCAAAAGGTTGCACAAGGGTTAGATATGTTTATGTGAACGTTAATGGAACATTCCAGTTGATTATGGGAACGTTGCTTTTGAATGTCCTCCGAACGTTCTGAAACAAGCGGTAACATTTTTTAAATGTTACATTTAACTAAAACATTCAGGGAAAAAAAGTTCCATGAACGATGTATAAATAGTGTTTTTGAGCTAATGTTTGGAGAACATTATTTAAGACCCGAGTACTTTGAATGAGCATTCTATTAATGTTATTTGAAGTCATCATAACTTTGAGAGAACCTTGGCAGAATGTCAAACCAATGCTCTGAAAACATGCCCTGTTAGCTGGTTACGAGATTACTCTCGGACTGACCGTGATGTTTCTGGCCAGGAGGTCTGGAATCTCATCATTGGTTGGATGGATGATGATGTAGAGCGGGACTGAAGAGGACTGCTGTCTCCCGTCGGACACGAGCAGCATGAGCTGGTCGGTGGTGGGCTCCATCCTCTGGTGTCTAGACTGGACATAGTTAATGTGTCCATTCAACACGTCACTGTAGGTGAAAGAGGCTGAACAAGGAAAAACAACACTATCTTACAAAGTGTAGTCTGTTACTGATTACAAACAACATGATGAAAACTGCAGTCAGTAATGTAATCTAGATTACTATTTATTTGAGGTTTTAGATCATTTTAGGTTCATTTTGATCTAACAGCTTTTAAGATTCGGTGAAATGTGACTCACCAATACTGATTCCCATGTTGCTCTTTTCAAATCCCGGACTGGGCATGATGTTTTCTATGTATCCGAACTGTGGCGGAGCAACCAGAATGAGTTTAAGGTCCTCTGGAGCAGAGTCTTGGTCTTCAACTCTCAGATGGGTGACCGTGATGGAGGCCGATCCGCCCTCATCCACCATAAACACCTCTCCTGATATGAGAAAAGATGATTTGTGGACTCTAGCATGTAAACAACGAGTAGCAAATGCTCAAATATATCTTCTGAAAAGAGGTGCACTGAATTGCATTAAGTAGTATACTTCAAATCAAGGTCAATTTGGAAATAAACTTGCTGATAATACAATATCAATCAAATTAAAGGCCACTTAAGTGAATTCGAACAGAGATACTTGTATGACTGTTTCAGTCATAAACATAGCTACATTCAGCATGGTATTCTAACATCAGAAAGAAAAGTGTTCCCATTACCGACAGCTACAGATGGTGGTTGGTTGTTCACAGGATAAACGGTGATATTAAGGTCATAGACAGGCAGGGCGCTCTGTACTTCAGGTGTTTGTGCGTTGAATACAGTGGCTCTGTCACTGCAACAGGAAGGAAGTGGCCCTGATTCTCCATCAGAGATCACAAACGTAACGACGTCATGACGCGGCTGCAGCCCAATCTCTTGTCCTTGAGTGTGTGATTGATATCAGTTATATTACAGGGATTTATAATCAAAATACATAATACAAATACATATATATATATACCCCTGTGAAAAAGAAGTGCACTTAATTGTATTGAATGTGCACATGTACTGTACTTAAAATCTTAAAAGTATATATTTAAAACACCTGTACTTGAACAAGATGTAATATTAATGAAATAAAAAGCTACTTAAGTGTACTTAAAGAGAATAAACTGTTTTTGAACACACTTAAGTACACTTTTTATAATATAATAAAATAAAAGTTAAAGTATACACTTTAAATCATTGTTTTAATCGATTTTTGAAGAAATACACTTATGATGACATAATAAAGCACTTGTAAAGGTTTTGGTAGTGTGTGTTATTCAATATTACATTTAAAGTTACTGTATTGCAACTTAAGCATTTCAAATGTGCAATTACAAATATATAAATATAAATATATATAAATAGTCTCAATAGAAACAATTTTAAAACATATATAAGTTTACCATAAATGTGTGTCTGTACATTCAGCAGAACACTTAAACTATATTTCAAAGTTACCTTACTTAAGTGGGTCAAAAAGCACTCTAAAGTTCAGCTAATTACATTTAATATAAATTTAAACTACAATTCGTGTTAATTTAATTGCAATTAACATGTATTTAAGTGTCCAAAAACATCACATTCAGTTTACACTTAAGTGTATTATTTTCAAGCATCGATACTTGTTTTGAAAGTATGCTAAAGTGTACTTTATTTTAAAAAAGGTAGGTCAAAATGTGGTTAGATATCAAATGAAACAATATTAAAACATATATGAGTTTACCATAAATGTTTGTCTGTACATTCAGCAGAACACTTAAACTATATTTCAAAGTTACCTTACTTAAGTGGGTCAAAAAGCACTCTGAAGTTCAGCTAATTACATTTAATATAAATTTAAACTACAATTCGTGTTAATTTAATTGCAATTAACATGTATTTAAGTGTCCAAAAACATCACATTCAGTTTACACTTGTATTATTTTCAAGCATCGATACTTGTTTTGAAAGTATGCTAAAATGTTCTTTATTTTTAAAATGTGGTTAGATATCAAATGAAACAGAAACATAGTCAATATAAAAACAAGTACTATTATTCTGATCTTACCTGTGTGTCTATAGGAAACGAAGCCAGCAGTTACATCCGCTTGAATGAAGCGGTCCACAATGATGCCGTTTCTTTGAACTACCCCATGATATGGTTGGCGGGCGATCATATACATCAGGGTGCTGTCGTCACTGTCAGGATCAGTGGCACAGATGTACTCGATGGTTATCAGCACTTCCTGTCCCTCGGCACAGACTAAAACACTCTTCAGTCCTGGCACGAGGACTGGCACCTCGTCGTTGACTAGCGTCACCTGTCAATCATGGGTTTATTACATGTCTTCATGTGTTTCTGTTGCGCTAAAACATTTTTGCAAAACAAATATTCATAACCTTGACATGTAGTACAAAGGCAGCAATATTTTTCCCATCCGTGGCAATGAATTTAATATCATCATGTTCTGTCTCAGAGCTGTCGTGGCGATATCTGTCGAGACAAAAGAGTCAAAACTAAAGTTAAAATGGAGAAAAAGTGGAAGTGGAATTTAACTTAAAGGGACAGTTCACCCAAAAATGAAAATTCTGTCCTCATTTACTCACCCTCATGTCAATCCACACCTGTGTTATTATTACTGTAGTTTATTTCTTCTCTTGAACACAAAAGAAGATACCATATTTTAAAGAATGTTGGTAGTGAAACAGTTGACGGCAGCCATTGACTTACATTGTTTTTTTTACTCCTTACTATTAAAGTCAATGGCTACCGTCAACTGTTTGGTTACCAACACTCTTCAAAATATTTTTTTATATGTTCAACATGTTCAAGTTTTTGGGTTAACTATGCCTTTAAGGCAAGATACCCCAGGTGAACAGAGTAAAAAACTGAACCAATATCACTAACAGATGATTGATTATACTAACAGTTACAAACAATGTTGTATTACAGTTGTTCTGTAATAGTATGTTTAAATATGCTAATTAAGTATCTCATTAAATATGCACAAATGTGCATACATTTCTGGAAATTAAATTTGAACATTAGATAAAGTCAGGTTCAAAACTAATTTTGTAAACGTATCGGAGGTAAAGGTTTTTTACAGAGGGAATTTTGGATGTCTTAATAAAAACTACAAATATTAGTGCTATCAAATGATTAATCGTGATTAATCACATCCAACATTTTTGTTTATATAGTATATGTGGATGTACTGTGTATATTTATTATGTATGATATATAAATACACACCCATGCATGTATATATATTAAGGAAAATGTGTTACGTTTATATATTAAACATATGTATACTTAATATAAATTATATGAGTATAAATATATACATGTAAATATTTTCTAAATATACAGTATACTGTCTGTGTGTATTTATATATACATAATAAATATACACAGTACACACAGATATAAAACTTTTATTTTGGATGAAATTAATCGCTTGCTTTTAATTGTTTGACAGCACTAATAAATATTTAAAAATATATTTTCCCCATGTTTTTAGGAATATATAATTGTGGCATAAAATCAGTCAAATTATATATGAACAAACCCCTGTGTTAAGAAGAAAACTGTACAGTTTTTACGTGCGTGAATAAACAGTAAATAGATGTTACCTAAAGACTGTTTTTGCCTGAAGTGTCAGTGTTTATGATGAACTATGAGGAACCACATCTGACCTAACTTTTAGGCTTTTCAGATCCCTGACTGTGAAAGTCTGGCCTGGACTCAGGGCTGTGCCGTCCAGGTAAACGCTGCCATGCTGGGGTCCGGTCTTCAGCTCCACGTGCAGAGAGTCCTGTAGAGAGTCCGGGTCTGATAGATGCATGTGATCTTCACTCACCCAGCTCTCTCCACCCTCATCCACCACCAGCGGCTTCACGTGCACCTACAGATGACAAGAAACACATGCAGCACTCCACGAGCACTTGTGTTTGGATAGCACTGATATCTATGAATAAGAAAGGTTATCGTTTGGAAAAGAGGTGAGTAGGATGAGGTGATGATAAAAGGTGTAGCATCAGCACTATGACAATAGTACTAACTCTACTAATTTGAGCAAGCTCAAAATAGAAAAAAAACTATTTTTATTAACTATATGAAATCTAACCTAATATATAAAGCTGTGATAACATGTGTAGCATTAGTAAAATCACTTAGCAACTTCAACAAGTTAAAAAATACATAAAAATAATAATAAGACAAATAAAATTATTGAATAATTCAAAATAATCCCAAAAAGTGTAATGGCATATCATTGATACTAAAATAACACTGTCCCACAGATTTGAAAACCTGGATATGAGAAAGCCTCATTTTAAAATTGGCGTTTCAAAACCTGGAAACGTTATGTAAAATAATGCATAAAAGTATATATATATATACTGTATATATTGGGTAAATGCTATTTATGTAAATAAAAAATGTATTCAGTCATTGAAGCTTTTGCTATTCTGCAATATAACTGTTTTAATTATTTTAGTTATTATATATGATCATTATATATTAATATGTATCTTATAATTAATTATTATTTTTATATGAAAATATTAATATATTGACACTCATTGAAGCCATTGAAGCTGTATATTAATATTTTTATATGAAAATATTAATATATTGACACTCATTGAAGTCATTGAAGCTTTTGCTATTCTGCAATATAACTGTTTTAATTATTTTAGTTATTATATATGATCATTATATATTAATATGTATCTTATAATTAATTATTATTTTTATATGAAAATATTAATATATTGACACTCCTAGTTTCCATAATTTTTTTTGTTTTAAATTAGTAGCTTTATCATTACAGCAAAAGCAATGAGAAATAAATGCATATTGAATATTGAAATAGGGGTCTTGCAGTCAAAATGGTTGAGAACCGCTGCTCTATGATATTTTAGTCCCTACATATGGCTCCAATTCCTCGTTTAATTAAAATATATGCTTTGGGCCATTTTAACAATGTCCATCATGTGAATATCAGGTTACTTACAGCCGAACAGTATTATAGCACAAGTCTCCTCGGTAAGCACTACTAGCAAGCCCTATATTGACTGTGTGTTCTGGATTGGGTAAATGAGGGCTGCTGTACCTCTGGTGCCAGGTTATCCACCGGCAGGACTGTTATATTGAAGCAGATTCCAGCGGTCGTGCTGCTTTGCTGATTGGTCACTGACAGGACAAACTGGATGTGCTGAGGGAGCGGTCCAATGTCCAGGATGGGGGGCATGTAAGCAACCTTCATGTAGTTGACCGCATGCTACAAAGAGAGGATCAAGTACAACAGATGCTTTTGGGAAAATAATGTCAAAACCTAGTTCAGTGTATTTACCTGAGTAAAAAGTCTCAGCATTGGAGCATTTGGGTCCTTGGTCAATTTTGGGATGCTATCAACCAGAAACAACCTTCCTGCATCAGATCCTCTGGAAATTAAAGCATGCAACTGATACATGTGAAGTTATATGCAGCAGGAGATTGAATATCATCCTGTGTCTTCTTATGCAGAGTAGTTTAATTTTGTACCCATAGGTGGTGCTGTAGAAAGGTGGGGTGGTGACGGTGTACGTGAGCTCACTATCTGGTGACTCCAAATCCACAAAGTGCAGCTGCCGCTTGGTCAAGTAGATGACATCGGTCTCATTGACAAGCAAGTGCCTGGTCGCACCCGGTGCCTCCTGTGGAGGCTGATCAGGGACTGGCTGGATCTGAATCACGACGACCTGCAAAGATCCCCTGCTTAGTGAAGAACCACATGTGTCCAGTTTTCTTGTCATGATGACAAGATTATATGTGACCCTGGACCACAAAACCAGTCATAAGGGTCAATGTTTTAATTGAATTACATGTATACATCAAGCTGAGTAAATACGCTTTCCATTGATGTATGGTTAGGATTGTACAATATTTGGCCGAGATACAACTATTCGAAAATCTGGAATCTGAGGATGCACAAATGTTTTTTTTTTAATAAAGAATATTTAGAAAATTGCCTTTAAAGTTTTCCAAATAAAATCCTTAGCAATGCATATTACTGATCAAAAATGTAAGTTTTTAAATATTTAAAGTAGGAAATTTAAAAAATTTCTTCATGAATAAATTATTATTTTGACCCATACAATGTATTGTTGGCTATTGCTACAAATATACCCCAGCGACTTAAGACTGTTCCCCTTCATGGGAACTTCGAACTGCGTCCCCTAGGGGCCACTATGGGGAACGCCTCCAGCGTGACTCGTGCCTGAAGAAACATATGAAAAAACACCATCCGTTGGCCGGCGACAGCCCATGACGTCACTACCGGTGCGACCACAATATAAGGACGGCCGGGCGAATACATCATCAGCTTTTTCGTCTTCACTGACTGGTCTGTTTGAAGAAACGTGCATTCTGGTAGGAATACAGTTTTCCTTTATTTATCATGGCGAGCACTAGCAAGGCGTTATTTGACACCCGATGACACACACGATTGTTGCGTCTTTTGTTTGGGCGAAGAGCACGCACGCGATGTCTTTGAGGGGGCAGTCTGCGTGCACTGTGAGCTTTCTCTATGAGAAAGCTCCGTTCTCGTCTGTCCCTCTTTTCGAGGAAAGAGGGGCAGCCGTCTGCTTCCCGCGATTCGGTACCCACCGCTGCCGAGGCACGGAGGCGATTGAAATCGCGGGGTTCGCAGTTGGATATGGCCGATGAGTTAGAGAAGGACCGCCCCTTTTCGCGTGCGTCGGCCGTAAACGAGAGTGAGCTGCTGGATTGTGATGATGCGATCTTTCTGACATCATCAGATTCAGCGGTTAGTGCTCTGCTGGGTTATGCCCAGGAAGAGCAGGAGATGTTTGAGGGTGAGGAAGTTGAGACTGAACCCTCTCAATCCTCCTGCACTGCATATGAATGAGTTTTTGGAGGTTATGGATCATAAAAATAAATCTTTCTGGCCATAAATCCCCAGCTCGAGCGAGCCTTCCTTTCTTCATAAATCTCGATGTGGAGGTTGAGAAGGAGTGGGAAAAGCTATTTTTTCTCGTATTCATAGGTTTCAGCATACTAGTTATGCTGACATTGAGGTGCGTGAAAATGGCTATGAGGGGATGCCCCCTGTGCAAGAGATGATAGCCAGCTTATCTCGCTGTGGGCGAGACATCCTCTCTCAAGGCTCCCTCCTTGCCATCTAAGCCCCTGAATCTTGCTTAAATGGCAGGGCATATGCAGCAGCAGGTCAGATCGTCGCTTCGTTGCACACTATGGCGGTGCTTCAGGCGTACCAGACTGATCTGCTGAAAGACCTGGATAAGGCTTTCTGTAAAATCCAGGTATGAGCCCGAACAACCAGGGGTCCTAGCCCATCTCGGTCTGGGGATCAGAGATGGGCTCAGAAGGCTAGTCTCGCGACTCATGCCCCTCCCCCGCCTGCGGGTAGGGCTAAAGAGAGGCATGGGTCAGAGAGAGGCAAAACCTGAGGGAAGTGTTCCGGATGAAGCGTCCTATATGACACTTTCGTCCGGACCAGAGTAAGACATCTACTCCTTTCCCTTAGGGGGGCATCTGCCCTCTTGATCCTCTCTAATTCCCCTGTAACCAATGGATGAGTATGATCCATTTCTAAAGGCTATCGGCTATCGCAGTGATTACATCACTCGCCGATACTAGATCCAGGCTAGTAGCGCTCCCTGTGGGTTGAGCTAGCATCGCTCCCCTCACCATAGAGGGTCACCTATGAGCATGCCGCTCCCTTCTGAGCGTCTAAGTCTCCACTCGCCAGAGCTCGTTGTTGGTCGAGCTAGCATTGCTCCCCTCAACTAGAGGGTCACCTATGAGCGTGCCGCTCCCTTCTGAGCGTTTGAGTTCTCCTCTTATTCTGAAGAATGTGTTCTCCGCTCCCCAGAGCTCTGCGATTGGTCGCTCTCCTGTTGGTCGAGCTAGCCTTGCTCCCCTCACCTTAGAGGGTCACCTATGAGCATGCCGCTCCCTTCTGAGCGTCTAAATTCCTTCTCATTCTGAGGAATGAGTTCTCCACCCTCCAGAGCTCGTTGTTGGTAGAGCTAGCATTGCTCCCCTCACCTAGAGGGTTATTATGAGCATGCCACTCCCTTCGGAGCGTCTGATTTCCCTCTCATTTCTGAGGAATGAGTTCTCCGCTCCCCAGAGCTCTGTGATAGATGGCTCTCCTTGATTGGTCGAGCTAGCCTTGCTCCCCTCACCTAGAGGGTTATTATGAGCATGCCGCTCCCTTCAGAACATCTAAGTTTCCTCTCATCTGAGGAAGGAGTCCTCCGCTCTCCAGAGCTCGCTGTCGGTAAGAGCTAGCGTTGCTCCCCTCTCCTAGAGGGTCATTTATGAGCATGCTGCTCCCTTCTGAGCGTCTGAGTTCCCTCTCATTCTGAGTGTCTGAGTTTATCCGCTCCCCAGAGCTCTGTGATCGGTCGCTCTCCTTGTTGGCCAGAGCTCGTTGTTGGTAGAGCTAGCATTGCTCCCCTCACCTAGAGGGTCACCTATGAGCATGCCGCTCCCTTCTGAGCGTTGTGGGTAGAGCTAGCATTGCTCCCCTCACCTAGAGGGTCACCTATGAGCATGCCGCTCCCTTCGGAGCGTCTGAGCTCATTCTGAGGAATGAGTTTTCCACTCCTCAAGGCTCTGTGATAGGTCGCTCGCCTTGCCGGTCGAGCTAGCATTGCTCCCCTCACTACAGAGGGTCATCTATGAGCAAAACCGCTCCCTGCTGAGCGTCTGAGTTTCCTCTCATTCTGTAGAATGAGTTCTCCGCTCCCCAGAGCTCTGTGACCGCTTCGAGTAGAACGTAATACCAATATATAAGTGCACACGTTAAACTCTGGGCACTTTCTAAAATCCACTTAGTGGTAAGATCGCACATCAAGTGTTTTGCGTTCTTTCTAAAATCCATGCTATGGTAAGTGCACACGCTAGACTTTGGGCACTTTTCTAAAATCCACCCAGTGGTAAGTTAGCACATCGAATGTTCTGCTTTCTTTCTAAAAATCCCGTAGGGTAGGGTTACGCGCGCAGCTTCGTGCCCTTATTTGAGTTGGTCAGGCCCCGGCTTGTGCCTTGGGCACCACTCCTGAGCGTTTGAGTTCCCTCTCAAATGAGTTCTCCGCTCTCCAGAGCTCGCTATTGGTAGAGCTGGTGTTGCTCCCCTCACTTAGAGGGTCACCTATGAGCATGCCGCTCCCTTCGGAGCGTCTGAGCTCATTCTGAGGAATGAGTTTTCCGCTCCTCAAAGCTCTGTGGTAGTTCGCTCGCCTTGATGGTCGAGCTAGCATTGCTCCCCTCGCTATAGAGGGTCATCTATGAGCAAGCCGCTCCCTGCTGAAAGTCTGAGTTCCTCTCACTCTGTACAATGAGTACTCCGCTCCCCAGAGCTCTGTGATAGGTCGCCGGTTGGTCGAGCTAGCACTGCTCCCCTCACTTAGAGGGTCACCTATGAGCATGCCGCTCCCTTCTGAGCGCCTAAAAATTCCTCCCCTTCTAAGGAATGAGTTCTCCGCTCCATTAGAGCTCTGTGAGAGGTTGCTCTCCTGGTTGGTTGAGCTAGCATAGCTCCCCTCACCATAGAGGGTCACCTATGAGCATGCCGCTCCTTTCTGGGCATCCAAGCTCCCGTACTCGGAAGACTGAGTTCTCCGCTCTCCAGAGCTCCTCATCGGTAGAGCTAGCACTGCTCCCCTCACTGTAGAGGGTCATCTATGAGCATGCCGCTCCCTTCTGAGCGTCTGAGACTCTCACTCCAAGGGATGAGTACTTCTCCGTTCCAAGTGGAACGTAATACCAATATATAAGTGCACACGCTAAACTCTGGGCATTTTTCTAAAATCCACTTAGTGGTAAGATCGCACATCAAGTGTTCTGTGTTCTTTCTAAAATCCATGCTATGATAAGTGCACACGCTAGACTTTGGGCACTTTTCTAAAATCCACCCAGTGGTAAGTTAGCACATCGAATGTTCTGCTTTCTTTCTAAAAATCCCGTAGGGTAGGGTTACGCGCGCAGCTTCGTGCCCTTATTTGAGTTGGTCAGGCCCTGGCTTGTGCCTTGGGCTCCACTCCTGAGTGTTTGAGTTCCCTCTCAAAATGAGTTCTCCGCTCTCCAGAGCTCGCTATTGGTAGAGCTGGCGTTGCTCCCCTCACTTAGAGGGTCACCTATGAGCATGCCGCTCCCTTCGGAGCGTCTGAGCTCATTCTGAGGAATGAGTTTTCCGCTCCTCAAAGCTCTGTGGTAGTTCGCTCGCCTTGCTGGTCGAGCTAGCATTGCTCCCCTCGCTATAGAGGGTCACCTATGAGCATGCCGCTCCGGTTGAGAATCGGAAGTTTCTCCACTTCCAGAATTCGGGGTAGATCGCTCGCCTGGTGGGTCGAGCTAGCATTGCTCCCCTCATCTTAGAGGGTCATCCATGAGCATGCCGCTCCTGTTGAGAATCGGAAGTTTCTCCACTTCCAGAGTTCGGGGTAGATCGCTCGCCTGGTGGGTCGAGCTAGCATTGCTCCCCTCATCTTAGAGGGTCATCTATGAGCATACAGCTCCCTTCTGAGCATCTAGTTCCCCGACATAGAACGTAAAAATAAAATATATAAGTGCACACGCTAAAGCAATGGGCACTTTCTAAAATCCACTTAGTGGTAAGATCGCATATCAATGTTCTGCGTTCTTTCTAAAATCCATGCTATGGTAAATGCACATGCTAGACTTTGGGCATTTTCTAAAATCCACCCAGTGGTAAGTTAGCACATCGAATGTTCTGCTTTCTTTCTAAAAACCCTTAGGGGTAGGGTTACGCGCGCAGCTTCGTGCCCTTATTTGAGTTGGTCAAGCCCCGGTTTGTGCCTTGGGCCCCACTCCATGTAACCAAATATTTTGGTTTAAAAAGGGTAATGCTACCAAGGGGTCTGTTGAGACAGCTCCCTCAGCAAGCTCATGTAGAGCAAGCGGTAGCCCCTAGTGACCGGCCAGGACCTAGTGGCTACCACTAGGTACTTGGCCCTATCCCCTTAAAGGAATCTTTCTGTATAAGAATGATTCCAAACCTGTGAGCTCTACCTTGGGTCCGGTAATGCCGGCACCTAGCAGGTAAGTACTTCAGGTATGCAGCTCGGGTTTTTGGCCAAAGGAGGATAATGTCACTGACAGCATCAACCGTCCAAACAGGGGCAACTCCCTGAGCCAAATGGTAGAGTTAACTTGTGCTCGCCTCCTGCGGGAATTTGGCTTGCATTCCCCTCAGCATGGCGGCGTGGGTATAACGTTCCCCATAGTGGCCCCTAGGGGACGCAGTTCGAAGTTCCCATGAAGGGGAACGTCTCAGGTTACGTATGTAACCATGGTTCCCCGAGTGGGGAACGAGACACTGCATCCCCTAGGCTTTGGGGCCATGCTTCGGACGCAAGCTTCAGACGAAGAAGCGGATGATGTATTCGCCCGGCCGTCCTTATATTGTGGTCGCACCGGTAGTGACGTCATGGGCTGTCGCCGGCCAACGGATGGTGTTTTTTCATATGTTTCTTCAGGCACGAGTCACGCTGGAGGCGTTCCCCATAGTGGCCCCTAGGGGACGCAGTGTCTCGTTCCCCACTCGGGGAACCATGGTTACATACGTAACCTGAGACGTTTTGTGCTCCAGGGTCACATTTAGAAAAATGTTTCTTACAACGTTTGAATAACTTTATTTTTACCTAAATTATGACATTATTTGAACATTTATCTTGTAATATTCTAAGAATGATAAAAAGTCTAATTTTCTTGTTTTGATTATAATGTTATTTAAAAGTTACAAAAAAGTTTCCTACCACTTTGTATTAACTTTATTTTCACCTAAAATATAACGTTATTTGACTGTTTATTTTTATTATTTTAAGCATGTTTAAATGTCTGGGTTTCTTGTTATGATTATTATAACGCTATTTAAAGGTTACAAAAATGTGTCTTAGAACATTATTTTCACCTAAAATACAACATTATTTTATGTATTTATCATCAATATTCTAAGAACTTAAAATGTCTGTTTTTTTGTTGTTATATTTATAATATTATTTAAATGTTATTATTTAAATGTAAATGTATATTATTTAAACATGTTTCTTACAACATTCTAGATTCCACTTACTTTATTTTCAGGTCAAATATAACTTTATTTGACTGTTTATTATTAATAGTCTAAAAAATATCAGCTTTTTGCCGTGAAAATAACATTATTTAAAGGTTACTAAAATATTTCTTAGAACATTCTACAAACTTCATTTTCACCTAAATTGTTATTTTCATGTATATTTTTTTATATTTTAGGACCGTTAAAATGTCGTGATTATAATGTTATTTAAAGGTTACAAAAACATTTCTAAGAACGTTCTTCAAATACAAATAACATCAGAAGGACGTTCCGAGAATGTTGTTCTAAGAACGTTTTCTCTCAACGTTATGACAACAGATAACACATATTAATAAGGTTATAAGTACATTCCATAAACATTAGTTTAGGAACATGTATATCAATGTTTAAAGAGCACTCCCTGTTAGCTGGGAGGAATGTAAGAGATATTGCATTACCTGAGGCTCTGAGAGATTGGGAGGATCATGAAAGTCCGAGAGCACCACCTCAAAAGAGTCATGGAACTCCTCACCGCCTGAGTGCCGATAGTAGACGATGGAGTGGAAGAGGTCCTTCTGAAGAAAACGGGTGACAGGATATCCTGCACAAATATAAAACAGTATTTAAAAGACCCCTGAGGAAACTAACAATTACACTCTTAAAATAAAGGTGCTTCACGATGCCATAGAATAACTTTTTTTGTCTAAATGATTCCATAAAGAACATTTACCCTTGTGCAACACTTTGGACATTTTTATCCTTTTCAGTGTTTTTGATCATTTTGTGTTATTGGCAGCTGCACGGATTTTGGCACAGGTGTGTATTTTTCTTGGAATTTTACTATTTCACTCCCATTTCCTTTAATAAATCTATTTTGCACTAAGTACAAAAAATTGTCCCTCCCAGGACCTTTTGGACAAAAATGTCCCCATTAAAACTATAGTTTTTAATCGCAGTGCCGTTTAACTGTAAAATTATGCATTTTTTGTTAACAGGCTTTCATTCTGTTGGCAAGGCTTCAAAATTAAATGTTTTACTATTTTTTTACCAGACGGTGCCATTTTTTCAGGTTTGGTCTATAAAACAAATATTTGCTTTGTTGCTGTTTTCTGCTTCTGCATATCACGGAGCCGGTTGGGTAATAATGCAGCTATAATTGTGTGGGTGTGTTAGTATAGATGTCAGAGTGTGGATTGTATGTGTGTCATTAAAAAATTGTGTGTGTGTTCTTGTAATATTTGAGAGATAACTCTACTGTAAATCACAAACCCAAACACTGTCACCAGCGGAGGTTTTCTGGCATCTAAAGGGGAAAATTTGGTTCTGCACCCAAACTAAATTTAGCTGAAAGCTCTTTTTTTTTTTTGGAACAGTTTTTTTTATTTATTTATGGCTTTGATTTTCTAGCAGGTTTAAAGTCTTAAGTCTGTGCTCCCTCTGTTTCTCAAAAGGTTCTTGGTGGTGAAAGAAGGTTCTTCAGATTATAAAAAGGTAAGAAAGAGATGTTTTTTTGAAGAAACTTTGACTAAATGGTACTTTGTGGAACCAAAAATGGGTCTTCAACAGCATCGTTGTGAAGAACCTTTTAAGCATCTTTATTTTTAAGAGTGTAAGAATGAATTCTTTGCCTTCGATCCTCTCCTCACCTGTGATGCCAGGACCAGGCATCTTCATGATTTCTCCTGCTTGTGGAGGTCTGGTGATGTTAAACATGATATAGTCATCACTAGAGTCCAAATCACAGGCTTGTAAAATGGATCCTCTCAGAAGAGCCGTCTGGCCTTCAGACAGCTCCAGCAGCATGTTGGTCATGAGGAAGGGCGGACTGTCGTCTTTGGGCAGGACGTTGATGGGAAACTTGTGTCTGGTTTGATGCAAGCCATCAGTAATGCGGAAGACGATGTAATCTTTAGTCGTGTCGCTGTCATCGTGGTGGTAGCGAACCACGCCATCCTTTATATCTTTCACAGTGAACATGAAACCTTTTCCACCTTTTATACAGATAAACATACAGCGGTAGTGAAAATGTTCAGTGTAAAGATATGACTGAATTCGATGCAACAGATATCAGGAAAAGTCATCTGTTTGTGTACCTCTAACCGTTAGTCTCCCGTGCCGCAGGCCGTCCACAGTGATGATCTTCACAGACTTCAGGTTGTCATTGTCTACAATCTGAAACTGATCCCATGTGATTGGACGAGACTGACCTTCCAACAGACTGAGACCTATTAATACGACAAAAACAAGGAGAAAGTTGCCTGACATTTATATTCATATTACAGTTTTTTCAACTGCTTACACACAAAATCTTCACTTGTCACACCATTTCTGAAAGCTGACACTCATACAGCAGAAGAACACAACAAATCAGCAAAAACCAGACACTAATTATTGGCCTTTGACTCAGTTTTCAATTTCATAAAACACTTTTTGCAAAGCATAACACACACAGATCTAACAGGAATGAATATTATGGAAAAGATGTTTGCAAATGTTTGCTTTTGAGATGTGTTTGTGATATTTTGAATGCTGGGCTTCATTTTGCAAGATATGTGAGGACTTTGCATTTTGTGTGTGCAATTCTTGGATTTGTGTGTAAAGTTTTGAACAAAAGAGGCAAAGTTATGAAAATGTGTTTAAGCAGTTGGAAAAATCTGTAAATGCAATTAGCTGAACATATTTTCTGACCTACCAGAGTAGGACTTTAGAGCATTTAGTTTGTCAGTCAACACATAAAAACAGGTGCATTTCTTTAAGGGATGACAAAAGATTACAAAAAACATGAATTTCAACTGTACTTCAAAGCTAAACGTTTAAAATGACTTTTTAAAAGTGTACTTAAGTGTGTTAAGAAACAGTCATGAAAGTGCCTCTCTTTAAGTGACCAGTTACTGTATTTCTTTAAAGATTATATTAAGTACTGTTTTTTGAAGCAAACATTATATATTAAGCACACAACAATGACATGACTGGTCACAAAATAACCAGAGATGATTTTCCAAATGTTGACAAATAAATATTAAACCCAAAATAATGTTATATATATAGTGTATATAGTATATTGTGTATATATAGTATATTATGTGTATATATTTTGTATATACAGTATAGTGTATTGTAAATCTTGTGTATATAGTGTATATTGTATATAGTATATTGTGTATAGATATTATATTATGTGTATATATTGTGTATATTGTGTATATAGTGTATATTGTATATTGTATTTTGTGTATATATAGTATATTATGTGTATATATTGTATATTATGTATATATATTGTATAGTAAATTATGTGTATATAGTGTATATTGTATATAGTATATTTTGTAAATACATTATATTATGTGTATGTATTGTATATTGTGTGTATATATTATATTATACTATGTGTATGTATTGTATATTGTGTACATATAGTGTATAGTAAAGTATGTGTATATAGTGTATATTGTATATAGTATATTGTGTATATATATTATACTATGTGTATGTATTGTATATTGTGTACATATAGTGTATAGTAAAGTATGTGTATATAGTGTATATTGTATATAGTATATTTGTAATATAATTGTGTATTATGTATATTATATTTATTAATATGTGTATGTATTGTATATTGTGTATATATAGTTTATAGTAAATATGTGTATATAGTGTATATTGTATATAGTATATTGTGTGTATATATTTATACTTGTGTATATGTATATTGTGTACATATAGTGTATAGTAAAGTATGTGTATATAGTGTATATTGTATATAGTATTTTGTGTGTATATATTATATTATGTGTATGTATTGTATATTGTGTATATATAGTTTATAGTAAATTATGTGTATATAGTGTATATTGTATATAGTATATTGTGTGTATATATTGTATATTGTGTATATATAGTTTATAGTAAATTATGTGTATATAGTGTATATTGTATATAGTATATTGTGTGTATATATTATATTATGTGTATATATTGTATATTGTGTATATATAGTTTATAGTAAATTGTGTGTATATAGTGTATATTGTATATAGTATATTGTGTGTATATATTATATTATGTGTATATATTGTATATTGTGTATATAGTGTATATTGTATATAGTATATTGTGTATATATATTATATTATGTGTATATATTGTATATTGTGTATATATAGTGTATAGTAAATTATGTGTATATATATGTGTATATTGTATATAGTATATTGTGTATATATAGTTATAGTAAATTATGTGTATATAGTGTATATTGTATATAGTATATTGTGTATATATATTATATTATGTGTATATATTGTATATTGTGTATATACAGTGTATAGTAAATTATGTGTATATAGTGTATAGTGTATATTGTATATAGTATATTGTGTATATATAGTATATTATGTCTATATATTGTATATTGTGTATATATAGTGTATAGTATATATTGTTGATAGTATAGTGCATGAAAACGATGCACAATACAGACCCATGTTCCACGATACTCTTGGTGCATTGGTATCAGCTGTCCTGATTGACACGTGTACAATCACAGGCTGGCTTTTCTCAAAGTAGAAATCATGCACTTCAAACTCCACCTAATAGAAATTAACAATACAAGACTACTGCATTATGGAGTTTAAAAACAACTTGTGTTTAACATCATGTTAGTACAGTTTCCTTGTGAAATATAATTTTGTATAATTGTATTGAATATGCATTTGTGTACTATAGATGTTAAAAGTATATTTTTAAAAACTGTAAACTTATGATAAAAAAATATATAATGAAATAAAACAATGTTGAAGTGTAATAAAGTGTACACTTTCATTACGATGTTTTTTAAAATGCAAATAGGCTTTTATAAAATGCACATAGTAATAATGTAAAATTAAAAGTTTTACTTAAAATACATTTTAACCATAGTTTTAATAATCGTTTGTTGTGCTTTAAAGTAGATGTATTTTGATGTGTTGACTAACATACTAAAGCACGTGAGTAAAGTACTTGATTATCATTTGAACTCTAGTGTGTCGATCGATATTACACATAGTTAATTTTACAAGTTAATATATTGCATTTAATATAATGTAAATTGACTAAATTGTAAATGCATCATTACAAATGTATGATTACAAATATATTTAAATACATGACATTTAAGTTTCATTAGAGATTACATATATTTTAGTTTGTATATATTTTATGCTTGTAAGTATATTCAGCAGTACACTTTATACATATTTCGAAAACAAAAGTCCTGCTTAAGTGGGTCAAAAAAACACTTTCTAACTGCATTTAATATACATTTATTAATATAATACATGTTTATCTAATTCTAAACAACATGCAGTTAAGCCTCTGAAAACATTACATTCAATTCATACTTAATATATTCCGGTTACACTTTATTTTAAGGTGTCCTTGTTACAGTGCAATTATTCATTTAAGTACTGAGGGATATTAATTAACTACATGTTCTTACTATATGGTTAGGGTTAGGATTAGTGTTTGGTTTAGGGTTACTTGCATGCTATTATGCATCATTTATTGTTATTATAATAGTAAGTAGTAGTGCTGTCAAACGATTAATCATGATTAATCGCATCCAAAATTAAAGTTTTTGTTTACATAATATATGAATGTGTACTGTGTTTATTTATTATGTATATATTAGTGGTGGGCCGTTATCGGCGTTAACGTGCTGCGTTAACGTGAGACTCTTATCGGCGATAAAAAAAATATCGCCGTTAATCTATTCTCAAAGTTGGGTTGGGAGCTGGGTCTATACTACGCAAGCTATGATGACTTTCACCCTGATATTTTAGCGCGGATGTATACCTAGCCGAATTGCACTGTAGGGGGCGAGAACGAGTCTTCGAACTAGAGGCTCGCAGTCCGTGATGGACAGATTGTTAACGGCTGGTCTGTGTGGTAATACAATCGGGCAGGACATCCAAACGCTCACCTATCATTCATCAACCTCAAATATGGCTTTTCATCTGAAAGATGTATGTAGTAGCAACTTTACATGGCCGCTCAATATGATGTTAACCTAGAGAAATGTGCGCTATTGAAGTGTTTGTGTGGAAGCGCGTTTGCTGCAAGACAGGCTCCGGTGCGCTCACTTGCTCTTAAAATCTCCGTCATTTTTGGTCATACAGATAAAAGTAGCCTAATACATCTTTCGAATCTGTAAAGACTCTACGTTTATTTGTGTGCACTCAGAATAACAACGAAACGTTGCGCTTTTAAGCAAACAGGATGCGCTTTAGGTCTCATGTGAACTTGAGCGAGAAACTTCGAAACTCGAATATATCTAAAAATACAGTACATAGAAAAATATATCTATAGAGAGTGAAATGTCAAAAAAAATTAAAATAGAAGACGTGTGTGTTAGCATGGATGATTTACATGAAATTTTATCTGTGCAACACTGTGCATAAGATGGCTTTCAGTTCAATATAATAACAAAAAACGACATTTTGGGTTTTTATTCAACTAATAAGGTGGGCACGCTGTGATCTGTACTATATTTTTACTGTAATTGACCCAACACGGGAGTGGGAGGGAATGGGAGTCAATCTTCCGGGAGTGGAACGGGATTTTCCTCCAGTTTTTTCGTGGGATTGGGACGGGAAGAGATTAAAGTTTGTGATGCATTTTGGAAACAGGAGATGAGCCCCTGGTCTAATGCGCCACCTGGCTTGAGAAACCCGTTCTCAAAGACTTACTTTTAGTCATTATTTGGGTAGCACACATATTCTGAATGCCTTCGGCAGAATTCAAATGAGCCATTTTAATCTAGATTAATCTAGATTAATTCCAAAATTAATCTAGATTAAAAAAATTAATCTATGCCCACCTCTAGTATGTATATAAATACAAATACATCCATGTATACATTAAAGAAAAAATATGTTGTATCTAAATATAAAATATTTTTATATACTGTATAATATAAAATATAATAATAATATAAATATATAAATGTATATACATGTACATGTAAAAAAAATACTGTATGTGTGTGTGTTTATATATATACATAAATAAATAAACACAGTACACATACATATATTATGTAAACAAAAACATTTATTTTGAATGCGATTAATCGCGATTAATCGTTTGACAGCACTAGTAAGTACCAAGGACACCTTGAAATAAAGTGTTACTTTAAAGTATATTATTTCTGTGCTCTTGTTAATAGTAAGCTGAAGTGTGCTTCAGTACCTCATAGTTCCTGCGCTGTGTGTGGCTGGAGTTTGGAGGCTGGTAGCTGATCAGCATGTCGTTGAGATCCGTCCAGGTGAAGGAGGTGATGGGTTTGGTGTGGTCAGACAGGTGAGTGATGAAGCCCTCACTAGGGGCTTTAGTGATGTTGAACACCAGCCGCTGTTTGGGCGTCTCATCATCCTCTGCATCCAGCGTTGCCGTGGAGACCGGAGTCAGGATGAACTGGTCCACCTCTAAGATGAACATGGACATAAAAGCAGGCTTGGGCGGCTGATTGGGCATTGCATCCTTAATGGTTACCGGGATCCAGGCCTGCTCCGACTGAACGGGAGACGGACAGAGCTGGTGTTAAAATAATAGTGTAAAACACAGTAATAAGAAGATGCTTTACGTTTATAACAAACACCTGGATGATGCTCGTGCTGCGGGTGTCTGTGAGGTCCAGTCTAATGGCGATGTAGTCTATGTCTGGAGAAGGAGGGTCAGTGTGATGGTAACGGATGCCCATCATGAGGAAATCATTGCATGGTACTTTGGTGATCTTCAGCAGTTTAAGACCCTTTAGACACTCGTCACTCTTACAATGAGCTCTGGCTTTATTATCTGCAGGGAGAAAATAATGCCTTGATATTACATATTAAACTAGGTTGTGAAATAAATGAAAATGTTCACCATATTTTATAATTCTCATCTAAAATCAAAGAATAAAAGTATTTTCATTCTATTCTGGAAACCTAAAATGTTAACATAACATAACATACAAAATAAATAAATAAATGTGATACTATCAGCTGTTCCTGCAAAATTGTAACAAGTTTTCTACAAAATTCTACTAATCTGATCCCAAAAATCTTTGCAAAATATATATTTAATTGCAGCATTAATGTCAGTTCTCATTTCATTTTAAGCTAGAAATTATATAACATCAATGTTGTTATTGTTAGCTAAAACAGCTGAACTATTAAACTTGTTTTTATTAACTGATATAAGAGAAATCAAATTTAAATACTTAAAATTTATAAATGAGTACATTTAAAATCAAATCATAAAATCATAAATCAAATTAAAACAAAAATTTGAAATGTTGCCTTGGAAAACAACTGAAATAAAATAAGTTTAACTAAAAATACTAAAATTACAAAAACCTTGCAATAAACAATAAATTAAAGTTAAATACAAATATAAAAAAATGCACAAATTACTAATCAAATTACTTAAACTAAAATTTAAATAAAACTGAAAAAGCCAGTTCAAAATATTAAGACATACTATAATACAAACATATTAATATTATAATATATATATATATATATACACACCACTAAAATAGCATTATTGCCACTAAAGTGAATTTTGACCCTTTAGCATCCTTTAACTTTCGTTTTATCTTTCAGACTTCATTGAATAATTTCTAAAGTCCCTTTGTTTATATGTCGATAACCTGGATGTGTTTGTACAGTAGGAAAACTGCTAAATTGTCTGTGGTGATTTTACCCAGCTGTCTTCGTAGAGGAACAAAGCTGTCTGGTTCATCCCCTCTCGGCCCCTCTGCTTTCTCCGGTTCTCCAGAGACTAGCTGACCGTGAACAGGTAGATGCATCTCCAAAGTTGTAACCCGAACTGTGCACTCAATACTATGTCTGTGTTCATAGTGGAAGGACACAACGTTGCCATCCAGAACATTCGAGAGGCCATAAAACTCTGGCACCTCCAGATTCTGTGATCCGAACTTAATCACATTACAGTCCGGCTCCATGATTTCAACACTGAGAGAGAACAGCTCACTGTACGTCTCTGTCTCTGTAAATCTGAAACCACAAATCAACATGAAATGTACATATTTAGACAGAAAAACAAAACAGATAAAGTCAAACCAAAGTATAATATTTCCATTCTATCTGGCTTCTGATACAATGACCTATACTGTGATGATATCAAAGTTTACGACAGCATGCAAAACATACCTGTACAGACGAAGTTTAACAGTATCTTCTTTTAAAATCGGACATCCATTATGAGTGTATTTCACTTCATCAGCCAAAAAGTGACAGTCAAAAACCTGACAAATGTGAAACAGAACAGAAAATGACAACCTGCATTAACACGATTTACAAGCAGAAACTAAAATAAACTGACCTAAAATATTCCTCGTGTAATTTCTATGAAACTTGTATGCTGTGTATTTAAATATATTTGTAACTACACATTTGCAATGATGCAATTTAGTCAATTTGAAATATATTAATTTTAAATGTAATACTAAATAACACACTACAGTAAAAATTATAATACGTATTTTACATGTGTTTTGGTGTTAGTCAACATATCAACACAATATGCTTATTATTAAAGCATATTGATCTAAAATGTACTTTAAAGTAAAAAAAAATAAGGGTGAAAGGGTTTCTCTGTAAGCCCACTTAAGTGGCCTTTCCTTTCATTAATATTATCTGCAAGTCTTTTTTTAAATATACTTTTAAGATTCGAAGTGCACTACAAGTGCACATTCAATTCAATTAAGCACACTTCTTATTCTCAAGGATAGTTCTTCGAATGCTCTCAGATGGAAACTAGCATGTTCCTCACTGAATATCTGGAGGATAATCCCATGCATGCAGAAGGAGGGTTCACCTGTGGGCTCAGGGTGCCGACCCGCTGTGTGATGGGCTCGTTTAGCACAACTTCCAGCTTGCAGGCGTCCTTGACTCTGGGTATGTGAAACTGCAGATCCTCCTCCTGCAGAAAGACTGACTGCCCTCGCTTCACCTTTAGACCAAGATTGTTTTTTACCAGAGAGCCCTGGATCTGCTGGAAAAGACCCAGCAGGAGGAAAGACAGATACGTCCTGTCTTTTGCAGTCATTGTGTTGAGTTTGTGTGGATCAGGACCTCAGCAGTGAGGGAATGAATTAATCTACTGGAGGAACTGTTGTTTGGTCTCGCACTGTCCTGTCAATGTTTTCATACAAACTCATCTCCACTTCTTCTGGATGCTAATGAGAGACGGTCAGAAGCATTGCTCATGGGTATCAGGTCAGAGGAAAATATCTTCAGTATATGAGATGTGATAACTGAAAAGAAATCAAAAATACACTTTATTTTGTTGCCTAAACACAAAACAGGTCATACGTCACTGCACAAAGGAAATAAAGCCTTGATAAAATGAGCCTAGTGATATTAATAAGATCATAATGAAAAAATTATATATTTATTATATACATTATTATTATTAAAACATCTTAAAATAAAAAAACTACTTAAAATATCAAATATGAAAAAGTATTGTAACAATAATAATAGGGGGCACTTGTCCAAAAAAGGTTGAGAATCCAATAAATGTACTTATTTATGTAAAGTAAAATATACTAGCATATTATATGTGTGTGTGTGTGTGTGTGTGTGTGTGTGTGTGTGTGTGTGTGTGTGTGTGTGTGTGTGTGTGTGTGTGTGTGTGTGTGTGTGTGTGTGTACATGTACAGTACTTCCGGTAATTAAAAAATGTAAATACTTTTGATTTGCTTTTGTTTTTTTTATATTGAGGTGAAATTTGATCCAGACATGATCGTTAGGTGTTTTTTATGATATTCACAATTTAATAATGGCATAAATGGAGAAATGAGATGCAACTTTCCCATTAATCCGCGAGAAATAAACTGCAAAAGAAGGAATTTGGTAATCAAACTCTCCTCCGTTTGAGGCTAAAACATCTCCGCCAGCTCTCTCTGACACGTCTGTTGAGTGATAGAGGGAAAACTCCTTCTGAGCCCAGTCCCACTGAGGTGAGACGGCAACTTAAAGATGACCTTTGACCCTAAACAATCTCTGGGAGCTGGAGAGAGCAGTCTGGAGACTGAGGCTGTCTCATCAGTCAGCGCTGAACTCACTGCTAAAGAGGGTCAGTTCTTCCACCTGCAGAGACTCAAGGGCATGATAAGTGCTTTCCACCTTACAGCTTCATTCAGACACTAGTGCAGTAACATTAGTAAACATACTTTCTTTTAGTAATTACATTTGTTTCATCAAACTAAATTAATTAGGCAGGGGCTATTTATTACAATAAGTGCTAAGAGTAATGGATTATATTTACACTAAGTGAAAATAGTAGGGATGCACGATATATCTGCCACCATATCGGTATCGGCCGATAAATGCCAATTTTTCTGTTATCGATTATCGGCCCGATAAGAAAATGTTTAAGTTGTAATATTATGTTTATGTTCTATAAATATCTGATTCAGCCTAATTAAGCCGCTATAACAAGCGCTTCAGTTTACCAGTGTCCATTCAGCGTACGCAGCTCAAACAGCTGCTATTTAAAACCGTGGTAGTCTATTCATTTGTTACTTTTTCAAAATCACTGACGCATTATTAATAATAGCCACCACTTTTACTTTCTCTTATTATTTTCATCAACAATATGGTTTAGTAATTAATATCATTTCATTATTGGGATGGCTCTTCTGTTTTATTCATCCATGGCACATGCATTTTGATTCTTTACACATGTAATGATGTCCAATGACTTGTTTGCATTGTTAATGCATTATTTTATTTGTGATAATTTTTTATGGCGAAATTTGGTAATGGGAGAATAAAATATGTTATACTTTTAAACTTACACTGTTCAAACTAGGCTGCTTATGTTGAAGTGTTTGATTTATCGGCCTACATATCGGTTATCGGCTTTCAAATATAAAGAATTAGCGGTTATCGGTATCGGCCAAAATGTTCATATCGGTGCATCCCTAGAAAATGGCAGTATTTTTTAACGATATACTATTTACACAAAGTGCAAATAGCTATAGATTATATTTACACTATGTTAAAATAGCAAGATTTTCTGCTATTTATATTACTTATTGCAAATAGTGGCAATTATCTGCACCTCAGTATTGTAGTATATTACAAAACAGTATGCAATAATAACATATTGAGTGTCAATTATAGTTTTAATTGAAATTATTAAATGAATGCCACCTTATTGGGTCAATAAAGCCCTACCCTAACCCTACCCGACAGGGGCGTAGCCACGGGTGTGCCAGGGTGTGCCGGTGCCACCCACAGTGGCAGCTGGCACACCTAAATACAGATGCAGAATAATTATTTTTTTAATCGTAATAAACATGGGCAGCGCAAAGGAGGGGCTAGCAGATGCTTCAGCACCCCCAAGAAAGACCAAAGCACTGTCATTGCACCCATAAGAAATGAAATAAATTAAAAACATTTTACTTATTATTACGCATTCATAACTCTGCATTGACATATAACGTGACGTGATTAGCAGGCGCACTTTTCGAATTGACAGCATTTTATTAAAAAAATTGATCGGTTCCTTGTGCCAAGAAGGCCTGTCCCCGACTAAAGATTTCCCTAGTCACACATAAATTGATTAATATAATAACTTAGGCTACTAACCATCCTTTAATATATAGGCGTATAGCCTATTCCGCGCCCAAGCGCACGTCTAAAGCGTGCAACGGCAAAAGTAGGCTAATGATTATGAATGTTGGGGGAAAGGCAAAAATAAAACATTTGAATTATTCGTTAATAAACTAGTGATTTCTTCTCAGTCAGTGTCGGCTGAAAATGTAAAGTTGCAGAATGCGACGCTGACTTTAATAAAGAAATGCACCTTTTCATTCCGACTACGTAATTAATGATTGGTATTTTTTGGTTGGTTCGTTCGTTTAATAAAGTAACCGGTTCATTGCTGTGACGCTCCATTTCACGGAGACTGCATGAGACGGCAGAAAGCACATCTTGTTTCTCTATTGTTTCTCTGTGTAGCCTACATAAATAAAAGCATATATATATATATGAACTTGCTGTTGAATTTTGTATTTTTGAAAGTTCAATAATATAAAAAAACTTGCCGGACGGATTCATTACCCCGCTTTGTTCCGGGACCTCACAATTTACAGATCAAGCAGTGCTTACAATATTTGTTAATTTAAAATGTAATTACAATTTTAAATTATTTTCAAAAAATTTTTAATAATAATAACATAATTGAGGCATTCAAGGCCAGACCACGCCGTCTCGCCCTTTGAGCAGGTAACAGGCACCATTAAATGTACTGTGCTGTGTTGTTGGCGATCCTGAATGTAATGTATAAAAAATATTTTACTGCTTTCTCTAATGTGTCTTGCAAGACATCTATTCAAGATTGTTTATTCCACCAAAAGTAATTTCAAAGGAACATTATATGTAGGCCCATGTACAGTTTAAGTCACCTTTGCAGGATGTGCAAAATGATAATGATTAAAAAAAGGAGGGATTATTTAAAAGCATTTTATTTTTATTTAGTACAGCAGCTACAGCTGTTTTTACATAATAGATTTTAACATAGCCTAGTCACTGAAGTCAATGATTATTCTTTGATAAAGTAAATGTGCTTTGCTCACTGTATAATGTGTTCGTTGTTTGAATAATCGTGGAAATGCGGTGTTATAATTAGAAACTTAAAATGTATTTTTATTAAACCTGTGATCATCAGGTTAAATAGGAGTTTAGTCTTATTAAAATGTGATAAATTGTACTTGCCTAAAAGGGGTTTATGATGTGTGTAGTTAATGATTAGGCTACAGTGAGCGCAGTTAAAGAGCTGTTGTAGGTTATACTGTATGTGATTGTCGGTGACCCTCTTGAGCGAGAAAGCTTCGAAAAAAAACAAAAAAAAAAAACAATATAGCTGCAAGCAGCGATAACCAGGGTTCAAGAATTTTAAGGCCTAAGGTGGTATGCTTTTAGGGTCTAGGCCAACATAGCTGGATGCATAGCTGACAGTGAAACTCATCGAAAATGGACAATAGGCTCACAGAAACACACAGACACACACACACACACACACACACACACACACACACACACAAATAGAAATGAAATGGTTAAACTATCATATTAATAATCATTAAGCTTGCTTACACAGATACACACACAGACACACTCATATACATGCACACATATTTTGTTGCAGATATAGATATTTGAAATAAATGACAGGTGACAATACTCTTTGCAAGTCTTCTCTTTTTAAGAGTTTATATCAGGGATCTCCAACCCTGCTCCTGGAGAGCTACCATCCTGCAGATTTCAGTTCCAACCCTGCTCCAACACACCTGTCTGAAATTAACAAGTAGCCTTGAAGACTGTGATTAGCTGGTTCAGGTGTGTTTGATTGGGGTTGGAGCTGAAATCAGTAGGACGGTAGCTCTCCAGGAGCAGGGTTGGAGACCCCTGGTAGGCCAATGTGAAATGCAGGGCTGACAATTGAACACATTCACAATGGAGAATTCATTAAAACTGTCTCTCTCTCTGTCACATACACACACACACACACGCAGAAATGAAAGGTTTAAAAATGCTTAATAAACAGTAAGCATACAAACACAAACACAGACACACAGACATACGCAGAAATGGAAGGTTTAATAATACTAAATATACAGCACGCATGCTAACACACACACACACACACACACACTCACTTTGTTGCAGATATAAAATAGTGATTTTCAAAGACATCCAAAATGGAGAATAGGTTAACAGACACATGTAGCCTACACAAAAATGAAATGGTTAAACTAACATATTAATACCCAATAAGCATGCTTTTTTTTTTTTTTTTTGCATTAATCTGACAATAAATGTGGCACACCCAGTTTTTCTGATGCACACCCAGAGTCTCCTTTCTGGCTACGCTCCTGCTACCCGATACTTTATTTTCAACTTGTTGATTATATATTTCATTTTTATTGAAAATAAATGCCTTTTTGATGTGATATGAGATTTGAAAAGAGAGAAAACCTTTGGCAAAAGGCGGATTCAAACTCGGGTCAACCGCGTCAAAAAGTATGGGTCTTACCATCTACGCCACTGAAACTGATGCTAAATAAACGTCTTTTTTAGTCTTGACTGTCCCAATCACACATTAGTGGGTGGATCTAATGTAAATATCCTTTGCCAACAAGGCGGGCTACTTGCACTTGGTGTAAATAGACACTCTGAATTAATTAGTCATATTTTTGGCTCAAATCATCTCGAAGCAAAACAATGTCAATGGATTTGTGCAGAGCATTTCTATGAATTTGAGCTCACTGGGTCACAGTGGATCTTGTTCTAGCATCAAACATCTGGAATTAGTCCGTCTTTGTTTACTCACTAACATGTTTTCTTTAAAGGCCTCTCCTCTTTTCTTCCTGCTGTCTTTCTCCATTGGAAAACCCAATTTTCTAAGATTGTTCCACAGCCTCAGGCTGAACAAAGTCAAAGCCTGGCCACAGAGTCTTTCATAGCTTAAAAAGCTAGATGTAATCAGTCTGTTTTGTTGGGACGGTGTGAGATTTCATAGTGTCGACTCAACATAAAGACACCCAGAAACAAAGAGAAAACAGGCAGCTCTTAAAAATAGCTGAACACAAGGTACTGATTAAAATACTAATTCTTGTTGAACAAATGATGCCACAAAGGTACTGCATTTGCCATCATAAAGCCACAGTTAAGCTGTGAGAGAAGGATTTTTCACCTCTAAGAAGAAGAACCATGAGCACAAAGAACCGAAACAAGTAACTACATGTGCTCTGTTTACCATTAGTCTGTCTCTGCTTCCTTAATGTATAAGAGGGTTGATCGCTCCCCTCGTGAGGAACAAGTGTGAGTAATTGTATTGAATGTGCACTTAAAATGCACTTAAAATAATAGAAGTATCTAAGAAGTATTAATGAAATAATAGAGGGACACACTTTCATAACTATGTTTCTTAACACACTTTAGTACACTTTTACAAAGTACACTTCATAATAATGTCAAATTAGAAGTTTTACTTTAAAGTACATTTTAAATCATTGTTTAAAAAAATTTAAAGCACATGCATTACTTTATTATGACTTTACCTGTGGTGATATTTGATATTACATTTAATAAAATTCAATTTTAAGTTAATAAATGTTAAATGCAGTAAATTGCAACTTCATCATTACAAATGTGTAATTACACTGTAAAAAGTGATAATCGGCAACTGTTACCTTAAAAAGCTTATTTTTAACTGATTAACCATTAAATATTAAAAGAAAATTAGGTATAAATGAATGTATTTAAGTCAATTTCGTATGCTTTAATATTTTTGACTTGAATAAAACCAGTTCAAACCATTTTTCAGGCTTCCGTTTTTTTCAGCGATTATATTAATTATATCAAATTATATGAATGTTAGCTTAGCATAAATGCTTGTCAGTGCATTCGTCAGTACACTTTAACCATATTTCAAAGAAAATGTAATTAATTCTAAAATTACACATAAAGATGTACTGTACTTAAGTCCTTCTTAAGTGGGTCAAAAAGCACTTTAAAGTTCAGCTTAGGTTAACACACTGTTCCAGTGCTCCAGAAATCTTCCAGAATATGATGTCAATGTTTTATCAACATTTGATCAAATTGCATTCTAAAATGTGAAAATAAAGGTGTTAACCTAGTTACTTATCACCTTTCCATCATGTGATGTCAGACAATGTTGACGGAAAGTAAAACAGTTTTCATCTTGTCCATGTGCGGCACCTTAAAACATATAATACCTGGAAACAGATGTGGTAAAACGACTCTTTACTGAGATCCCACACCCTTGTTTAACTCTCTTCAAGTCCAGACACCTTTACTTTGGCATTACATCATGCTTTTTGTTGAAGGCACATGGTTTTACTGTCCTCATGCTGCATGTGTTCAGTACCTAAAACACAGCACAATCTCTCTTTAAATGCAATATCGGTGTATTTTTGCTTCGCTAATGACAATCATCGTTAACAAAGTTAAAGTAGAATCAACTGTTGCGTCTCTGAGCAACACACATTAGCGTGATTTGATACAGTATTTTAAACGAATCAGCTGAGTGAATAATTCAATGACTCATTCATTTTATTCCTGAAAGAATCAGTATTTTGAACTAATAATTTAAACGAATGATTCAGTGAGATTAATTTGTCCAAGTGCTGTTGGACTGTTATCAGCTCTCTTATAGAATGCTGCTCGACCAATCAGATTTGAGAACCACAATGTCTCCAGGAAGAAAAGCACATTTGTAATTTATTTTAGCTACTTCCCTGTCATAAGGAAGTTCATCAACTCTACTGCCGTGATGTCATGGAAAGAGGATTGTGTGTTTGTAAGCTAAGCTTCCACACTGCAGGCCCAGGAAGTCTAACAGGGAGGATTATGGGCTCTCTTCACAGGTTATTCTCCAAAAAAGGGCCAACATTTCTTGTTTTGCTTTGTAGAGATTAGCACTGGGACCTTTTCACATCACTGCAGCCCATCTCAACCACATGCCTCCCAAATCCAGTGAGTAAAAGCCAATGTGTTAAGTATCTCATATCACATCAAACCGTGCAAAGTATTATTATTGTTATACTTTATTCTCAAATTATTAATGTTAACAACATCAGCATTGCGTGACTATGAGTATAGTGTGTATTCAAGTGTAGATTTTAATTTCTGTACAGTCTAATCTAATTGTCACGCCATTCGAATTTCATATTAAGACATTATTTTAACCCCAAAAAGCAAACTATGCTCCCTTCGAACTGGTTTTCTTTAAGTTACTAATCTTGTGCAATCCCAGTCTGTCTGCAATGATACATTTAATTATTCTAGAAAAGGCTATAAACGATCATCCACCTGCAGGATCCTCACATGCGATAGTCTAGTAGCCGGGAAAACTTCTTTATGTTTACAGACGTGACGTAATGACGCAGTGCCATGCTCGAATCTCCCCCGAACCACTCAAATTAGAAAACAGTATTATAAGCTAACCGTGTGAATCAGGCTAAAGTATGGCAATAGTCTTGAACACTGGCTGGTTACATACTTGCTCAAATATTGATTTCGGATCATTTTTATCCAAAAAAAGTTACGGACTGCAGCTTTAAGGTAGGATTTAACATCTTATATGTTCATTTCATTATTGCCTTTATTATCTTTTAAATATAGGTTAAAGTTCTGCTGAATGTACTGCCATGTATTTATAATCAAGTAATATATATTTCAGAGTCATTTCTATTGAAGATGGTTTGTTATGCATTTAAATATATTTGAAATTACTCCTTTGTAATGATGAAGTTGCAGTTTTTGCAGTTTACAGTTAAAATTATAATCAAGTACTTTTCATGTGCTTTAATATGTTAGTCAACACATCAAAATAAGTGTACTTATCTAAAACACACACCAAAAGATTATTAAAACAATGATGTACTTTAAAGTAAAACATTTATCTGACGTTATTAGAAAGTGCACTTTTAAAAAGTGTACTTAAGTGTGTTCAGAAACATAATCAAGAACGTTTCTCTCTTTAAGTACACTTAAGTGACTTTTGATTTCTTTAATATCATATTATCTGCAAGTATGGTAATTTAAAAATACACTTTTAAAATTTGAAGTAAGCTACAAGTACACGTTCAATGCAATGGGTTGTAAAACAGATTACCTACTTTTCCAACAATAGCAAAAAAAGTATTTCCTCTCTGATTAATGGCTTAAAATCCCCGGAGTGCCTTTAAGGCATTTCAGACATTTTTGTGCGTAAACCACATCAGACTTCCAGAGCCTTCCCAACTCTGCTTGTGTGATCTCACAGTTTAGAAACGGTCAACATTGTTCTCAGGGCATGATCCTACATGCTGTACAGTCTGTGATTAGACGCTTCACCCCTGTTTGGGATGTTCTCTGACGGTTTGCAGCAAGTTCAACAGACAAGTGTTGAAGGGATCCTTCAAGGGTTCAGGGAAACACAAAATCGTAATGAGGCTTGACTAGGAAAGGTTACAGCAAAAATGCATTGAATTAAAGACAGATCTGAGAACAAATGAAGGGGAAGTTCAGTGAAGAATATATGTTTTGAACTCTTATCTTGCTCTCATGTAGGTGAACCTGAACAATCCCACCTGCATCTCCCCAGAACTGGCTTCAGATGTGGAATATGAGACGCAGACATCTCACAAACACAGTTAAACCAGCCCACAAGATGAGTTTATTGTAATTATTATATAGAATATATTTTCATGAGAATATTTGTGGAATACGCCAGTTATTCTGATACAGAAATGTCATTTTATCACCAAAAAAATACTTAGAACCATTTATAGCCATTAATGTGAAACTTTTAAGCTTAGCATAATTTCATAACATTTTCTTGTTAAATAATTTAAATAATCAGAACATACATTAAGCTCAAAATGGGCCATACTCAATATTGTTTTCAAAAACAGAAAGATTTCATTGTCTCATAAAAACATATTTATAATTTCAAACAAGAAATCCATTATTGACCACTCTTCTTCATATTTACTTTGTAATTTAGCAAAAAACAGTGACATTTAAAACCACAAAAGTCGCAGCTATTAAACACAACAATCCTACCAGTCACAAGCAATCAGACTCAATTAAAGCCAGCTGGTTGAAGCATGAGGATGTTATGAGAGCGTTTCACATAGGTTTATTTGTAGTTATTGGATAGTAACAGTGTTTGTTCATTATGGTAATGAGCTGCAGGGATGTGGAGATGTGTTTCAAGTTTAGCCAAGATTCACGATAATGTTTTGGTGTAGATATCGCGGTGATTAAGAGGCTCCAGTCAGGAAAGCTCAAGGCGGGCCGGGTGGGTGGCCCCGGACCCCTCTGCACTCTGTCTAAACTTCACTCTGCTTCCGTTCAAACATGTGGGGGCAGTTTTCCTGTCATCCAAACGAGCCAAGACCAAGTGTGAACAACAATATGAGCAATGACAAAATGTGCCATGGAGGTAACTACTGCAAAAGGTTATTAACCAATTTAATACAAAGTTAAATAAAGGATAAATTGCTTTGCTTCCTCAACACTGCAGCCTAAATAAATAAAGAAATCATTTTGTGAAAAAATAAGTTAAATTGCACAAGATAATATTATAAATAATTAGTGCCGTCAAATAATTAATCATGATTAATTGCATCCAAAATAAAAGTTTTTGTTTACATAATATATGAGTGTGTACTCCATTTATTTACTATAAATATATAAATACACACATACAGTATATATTTTTTTAATATTTACATACATTTATATATTTGTATTATTATATTTTATATTATACATACATATATATAATATATACACAAATTGCTAATCAGCCAATCACAAGGCAGCAACTCAATGCATTTAGGCATCTAGATGTGGTGAAGACGACTTGCTGAAGTTCAAACCGAGCATCAGAACGGGGAAGAAAGGGGATTTAAGTGACTTGAACGTGGAATGGTTGTTGGTGCCAGACGGACTGGTCTGAGTATTTCAGAAACTGCTGATCTACTGGGATTTTCACACACAACCATCTCTAGGGTTTACAGAGAACGGTCCGAAAAATAGAAAATATCCAGTGACCGGCCGTTGTGTGGATGAAAATGCCTTGTTGATGTCAGAGGTCAGAGGAGAATGGGCAGACTGGTTAGAGATGATAGAAAGGCAACAGTAACTCAAATAACCACTCGTTACAACCAAGGTATGCAGAATACCATCTCTGAACACACAACACATCGAACCCTGAAGCAGATGGGCTCCAGCAGCAGAAGACCACACCGGGTGCCGCTCCTGTCAGTTAAGAACAGGACACGGAGGATACAATTCACACAGACTCACCAAAACTGGACAATAGAAGATTGAAAAACGTGATGAGTCTCGATTTCTGCTGCGACATTCAGATGGTAGGGTCAGAATTTGGTGTAAAGAACATGAAAGCATGGATCCATCCTGCCTTGTCTCAACGGTTCAGGCTGGTGGTGGTGGTGTAATGGTGTGGGGGATATTTACTTTGGACCCCTTAATACAAATTGAGCATCGTTTAAACGCCACAGCCTACCTGAGTATTGTTGCTGACCATGTCCATCCCTTTATGACTACAGTGTACCATCTTCTGATGCTACTTCCAGCAGGATAATGCACCACGTCACAAAGCTCAAATCATCTCAGACTGGTTTCTTGAACATGACAATGAGTTCACTTTACTCAAATGGCCTCCACAGTCACCAGATCTCAATCCAATAGAGCACCTTTGGGATGTGGAGGAACGAGAGATTCACATCATGGATGTGCAGCCGACAAATCTGCAGCAACTGTGTGATGCTATCATGTCAATATGGACCAAAATCTCTGAGTAATGTTTCCAACACCTTGTTGAATCTGTGCCACGAAGAATTAAGGCAGTTCTGAAGGCAAAAGGGGGTCCAACCCGGTACTAGCAAGGTGTACCTAATAAAGTGGCCAGTGAGTGTAGTATATATATATATATATATACACCATATATGTATATATATTCATAATTAAATATGTATAATATATGATGTATTAAAATATAAGGCATAAACTTTTTTCTAGATTTTTGCTATTTTAGAAAAAAGAATGAGTGAAATATATTCTGTAAAAACAAACCTATCAAGTAATTGTATCTTTTAAGCATGTTTCAGTACTGGTAAACAAAATAAAAGTACTGATTAAGTAAATTATTGGGTGAAATATAAGGTAAGTTACTGTCCTTCATACAAGGTGAGGCCATGCAAACTATCATTTCCTTCCACGGCTCTTATTAGAGCACAAATGTCTGGGTCACACAGGACAAAAGCATGCGTTCCTCTCTGAAGAAGTGGTCTTTCTGTACAGCTGGGACTGACTGGAGCCAGTAGAAATCGGCTGCCTTTCCTCACAGCGCTGTGCACTGCTTGTCATCTCACTAATGACAGGGTAACGAGCAGCCAACTATTTCCAAAGCAAAGATGAGCACAGGGAAAGGGGGAGGCCGGAGCGGCGTCTTTGCTCTCTAAACAGTTTGGCCCTTATTTGGCAGCATGCCAACCGTTCTCAGTGTTTGCAAGTGCTGAATACTCCCAGATGAAAGAAATAACGAGTATTGTTATTCTAAGCTTAAAGAAAGCTCGATCAAAATTCTCGTTTCATTCATAGGGTGGACAGAGATCCATTTTTAATGCTTTACACTTGACTTTCACCTGGATAAATGAATGACTATATTCTGAGAGCGATTCTTCTTACAGTATTACCAGCTGAGGATTCATCATTAGGAAATTATAAAATCTTTCCCATGGCCTCATATGAAAAGGTAAAAAGTTTGAAGTTTAGGAATAGTTTCACAAATTTCACAAAGAGAGCATTATTTGAGGTAGAAATTTCAAACTAATGTCTACACTCTTAAGTTTTTGGCATTTTATGGTTCCATGAAGAACCTTTGACATCCATGGAACTTTTCCAAAATGCTATTTTTGGATTCACTCTTAAAATTCCAAAAGGTTTTTTGCAGTGATTCCATACAGAACAATTGTTGGTTCCCCAAAGAACCTTTCCGTGAACAGTTCTTAAAAGAACCATTTTCTTCTTAGTGTGAGGACCATTTTAATAATCTGAAGAACCAATTTCTTCTTAGTGTGAGGACCATTTTAATAATCTGAAGAACCAATTTCTTCTTAGTGTGAGGACCATTTTAATAATCTGAAGAACCATTTTCTTCTTAGTGTGAGGACCATTTTAATAATCTGAAGAACCATTTTCTTCTTAAGAGTGTAAGGTACATTTTAATCATTCTTATAGAACCATGTATAAATGTATACAAAATAGATGTGACTAAAGGACTTACAGTTTTCATCATAATCTGAAGAACATTGTTTTTCTTTATAGTAAGATACTTTCATGAATAAAAAGGTATCAATAGCAAGTTAACAATTGTTCACTAAACACAAATCACATTAATCAGAATCTAAAATGCAAGCACTTTGTCACTCAAGTGTCTCTTTCATGGAACCAAGACAACTGTCTACAGTGACATAACTGCCAAAAACACTTTTTGAAAACTTTGTTTTTAAGATTTTAAGATACATTTTCCCATTTGCCATTCTTATAAAAAATTGGTATAAATGTATACAAAACAGATGTGACTATTAAAACACATTTACAGGTCATCTTCAATCAGTTAATCTAAATGCTAACATTGTTTTTCTTTATAGTAACCCACCCTTCATCTTTCATGAATGAAGACAACAGATCTAGCAAGTGACATTGTTACACGCTCAAACACAAACACAGTTAATCAGACGAGTTCTTACCTGAAATCACAGCCTTTGTCACTCCACAACCATTTGTCTTCTCTCTTTCACTCCGCCGCTTTCCACAGCAACTGTCTAACTGACAAGAGTCCCGATGGCCATCCACACCCCTGCGGAGAGATGGGAGAAGTGGAGGAGGTGGGTGTTGTGTGGAGACTCAGAGGAGGGAGGTGGCTTCAGAGGAGAGAGCGAAAAATGCAGAGGCAATCAGAAAAGAGAAGCAAACACAAACAGACAGAGATCAAAGAAGAGCCATCTACGCTCTGACAGACAGCCCCACACCATTAGATAATGACAGATTGAGATCTTCCATCAAAGGGTGAAAAAATAACACGTTTGTTCAAAGATCTGTCAAATCATTTTATAAGTGTCTCTGAATGGGTAGCTGGAAAATAATAAGGGCCAAACTTCTTTTTTTCACAATAGCCCAAAAAAATGTATATTTAGGTGCTATGACACCATTTTTCATGTGTTTCAAGTTTTTAATGTGTCATATACTGTACACAAAAGTAGCTATCTACCCACATGACTGTGCATTAAATAGTAAAATATATGTGTATGTTATCTAATATAATAAAATACAAATATGTTAATTAATATATATATATATATATATATTAATCACCTCTTGGCTTGCTGCCGTTTACTGCATAGTCCTGTAATGTGATAAATGCACTTAAAATACAAATTAATTATCAAACTTATATGAATTCATAAAAATGCATGTATAAAATGTGTGCAATAATAGTGCTGTTTATGTCTCACAAATCCTGATCAAAGTAGTTGGCAAAAAATATGAGCTTAACTTTTTTTCTTCAAAATAAAACTAAGAAAAACTATATATTAGGTGTTGTGACGCCATTTTTCAAGTGACACGTTTTTATGTGTTGCAGTAGCTGGACATGTTGTTGACTCGCATGGTTGTGCATTAAATATAAAACATGTCTGTTATCTAACAGAAGAATATAAGAAAATAAAATGTATAAATGATAAATGTACAAGAAGTAAAAAAAATGCATTATTTGTTAAGCATCTTTTTAGCCTTTGCTGTTCACGGCATAGTCTGCAGTGTGCTAAATACACTTAAAAATACAAATGCTAATCAATTATCAAACCTACATGACGTTATTAAAATGCACATTACAAATAGAAAGTGCAGTTAAAAATAGTTTTGAATTTGATTTGATGTCTCACACATCCAGATAATTTTGGATCCCACTGCATTTAGTTATTTATTAACACCAAGGTATAGAAAGTCTAATATTGTAAAACAATGTCCAAATTACATTCAGTCACACAATAACCGTCTGTGTCTTCTGCCCTGTAGCCCTTGACCTTACTGTTACTCTCTCATCTAAGTGTAGTGTGGGATCCTGTACTAAACCATTCTCCCGTCTGTGTCAACAGAAAAGCTTGCAGCAGTTACTGTAGCTCTCAATAGCATAATAGCTCTGAAGACAAAAGTTGTTTAACCCTTTTCACAGACTTCACATACACAGAGTCCATTATCTCCACTTTTCTTATCCTGAGGCTTTTGAAATTGTTTGAAGAAGTACAGTAAGAGAGTTCAGCTTCTCTTATATACTGATAAGCAGGCGACTATCTGCTTTGTGTTAAACTACATCAATTACATTTGGATGTTAGCAACTACAGTCTGTGAGGAGTTCGGAGGCAATGGGTCAGAATGAAATGTAAACATTTAAATTAATCCTCAAGTTTTTCAAGTTTCCCAACATCATTAATCTGTGGTTATTGCTATAGTGAATGTGCAAAGACCAGAAAAAGTCAACAAACACTTTTCCTGCTCTTTCTCGGGTTCATTTTAGTTGAGTTACCATGACTGCACAGTTTTGAACACATAAGAAGTAAACGAATCCCTCCTAAATCTCATCTCATAAAACACATTCGTTGAAGTCTGTGGGAAAAGTTCAGTAGCATGCAAGAAATGTGATCATTTTCATGTAAACATGGTGTATAAATAAGCAGCATTCAAACAAATGCATGAGTGAAGATAGTTACTTCAGTTGTTTATCTTCACTTCAGATCGTATTATTATATTATGGAGCCTAAAAGAGTCCAGATGTGTGTGTGTGTGTGTGTGTGTGTGTGTGTGTGTGTGTGTGTGTGTGTGTGTGTGTGTGTGTGTGTGTGTGTGTGTGTGTGTGTGTGTGTGTGTGTGTGTGTGTGTGTGTGTGTGTGTGTGTGTGTGTGTGTGTGTGTGTGTGTGTGTGTGTGTTGTTTATGTGGTTTATGAGGACACAAATTTGTATAATGAATGGGTATGACATAGGTATTACAAGGAGAAGGTGATTTATGAGGACATTTTCAGTGTCCCCATAATTCAAAAGGCTTATAAATCATACAGAATTGTTTTTTGAGAAAGTAAAAATGCACAAAGTTTCCTGTAAGGGGTAGGTTTAGGTGTAGGGTTATAGAAAATATGGTTTGTACAGTATAAAAACCATTACGCCTATGGAGAGTCCCCATTAACCATAAAAATCAATATGTTTGCGTTCGTGTATGTGCATGTGTGTGTGTGTGTGTGTGTGTGTGTGTGTGTGTGTGTGTGTGTGTTGTGTGTGTGGTGCGTGCGTGCGTGCGTGCGTGTGTGTGTGTGTGTGTGCATAGCAAAAATGGCCAGTAACATCTTAATCTATTTTGCAGTCTTTGCCAAGAAAAATTAATCCATAAACAACTCTTCACTGCAATTTTTCCCATAAAAAAGCAGAAATATTAATTTTGACAAGGCCAAAATAATTTTAATCATAATGAAATACTGATAAGACATGTGAGAGAAACGTTTTACAGTTTGAGCCATGTTGTTAAAAATATTTTATGATCAATCTCTCAAATATTATTGTGATTCCAAATTTGCCATTAAAAAATATATAAAACTATTGATGGGATGTTCATCCATACAGTATGCTTTTGAAAATACCAGTCATGAAATTAAACAATAGTGCCATCTATTGCTCAACTATGCACCCATGAAAGAATCTCAAAGTTGTAACAAACAGCTTGCACTTGATACTTTGTTTGTGCCAAGAATGTGTGCAGTTAATGAGTGCAGATGAGAAGCGCACTATCCGCTTACACTGAGAAAGAGCTACAGGTTGAAAAGAGCCCTTGATGCAAGTAAGAGAAAGCCAAAACACTCAAGCCAAAACAAGCCTGTTCCCTTTGCAGCATGAAAACTGAGAGCACAGAGCCTGTCAAATGGAGTGTGACATTCCAGCGTTTTCTGTGGGAAAGCGGTAATTGCTTTTTTCAGTGTTTGGCCGTCGGTTGCACGGGCTGTGAATCCTGCCCACCCACTAATGAGTGAACGAGCTTCTGCAGTGCTCACTGTTTCCTGACCGAGCTGTGCGGGAGAATCAGGGCTCGGCTTTCTTCACCAAATCCGTCCGTTCTTTCATTTTTGCAGAATGAGGTTTTCAGCATCATTTTTATGCTTTCTAATTGGTCTTCTAGGCCTAGGAGGGACTCACGGTTTGCTGTTAATGGAAGATCAGGGGGAGGGACTGGAGGATAGAGACCTGAGCAAAGCTATTTTGGAGATGTTGCATATAAACAAACTGTCAGCGCCTCAGCAGGCAAAGCCACACCCCTACATGAAGCACGTTTACCAGTCACTGGACGCACAGGCAAGAGACCTGAGTGGTGCTGACGGGACTCTTGTGCAGAGCTTCCGGAGCATCGAAGGTAAAGACTGTTTTATTTCCAATAAACTAAATTAAATCTTAAAATATAAAAAATAACTATTTTTCATTGCCAATCAATTTTTACTTCATTTTGAGATTTACTTTTATCTTAAAAATATGAATAATACATTGGTGTCAAAAAGTCTCACCACTGAAAATGTGTTTGCGTAACTGTTAATTTAATATCAACTTTCCTTAAAAGTTATATTATTGTCATAATTTGAGCAAAAGGGTTCTCCCAGTCTTATTTTAGTATTATTGAGATACTTTGACAGATTATTTTTAATATTTTTAATTTAAAAAGTTGAATTTTAAAATGTCTCACTATTTAATTTGTCCAGTGTTATTTTAGTATTATTGAGTTACTATTATAATTTTATTAATATTTTGAATTGTTTTTTTATATATTTTCTACCATTTTATATTTATTTTCATTTGAGTTAGTTTTAGTTATTTTGGTGCATGCTTTTGTCATTTTTTATTAACTTTTTTAATGTCTATATAATTTATTTATATACATAAATAAAAATAAGAAATGTGTATAAAAAGTGCAAGCATTTTATTTAATGATTTAGTTTATTTCGCTTCAACGGACACATTATTTGGTTAGTTAAATATTTATTCTTATATGCGGTGAAGTAAAGAAATGTTTTTAAATCAATTACTTTATTCAATTAATGATTTTTATTATCTGTATTCTATTTATGTATATGATGTATTGTGTATTCAGATTTTAGTTTTTATTAAAAATCCCAGATTTTCAATTTGGCCTTAGGTCTCACTGAAATGAGTTTTAATACTACATTTCTCTGAATACATGTTGATGCATAAAACGTTTTGACAGCCTACAAAGTTATATAACTACAATCTATAAAAATGTTATATGAACAATATAAATGCTGCTTAATATTTTCAACTGAAAGATGTTATTTTCTCAAATAAGACTCAAAGTATGGCACTCCGGGTTGGATCTGGTTCAACATGTCCCAGCTGAGTCCCTTCATGAGGGTTGCAGAGCTGGTCATGCTGAGGAAGACTCTTCATCACAAGCCGCTTAGCGTGACGGTCACAGTACACAGTCTTTCACCGGGACCAGATAACCTGAGCATTAGCGGCCCTCTTGCAGAGCACTTATTGAATCTGGACCGGCTGCCTCCATCGGGCTATGATGTTTTCGATGTGACAGCTGCAATAACCCAGCCACCTCGCCACTCAGACATCTTGGGCTTCCAGCTGCGCTTTGGGGATGAGAGCGGCAGCTTGGTTCTCCATGAAGCCCTGACGCAGAGTCTCTACTGCTTGAACGGCAGCTCTCTCAGCCAGCCGCTCTTAGTAGTCTACAGGATCACATCGATGGAGCACCAGCAGAGGGCGTCAGGAGCGAGTTCAGAGCACAGGCACAGGCCGAGCTGCGTGGCCAGCTCTGAATATGACAGACAGAGAATACAGCTGAGGCACGGGAGACATGTCGCTGCATGCAAGCTGTACGTACATCAGGTCAACCTACATACGAGCAAGCTGAGTCAATGGATCCTACAGCCGTCCAGTTTCAACATAAGTATTTGTAGGTATGATCCTATCTGTGCACTGTAAAATAAATTCTGTAAAATTTACAGTAAAAAAAACAGCAGCTGTGGTTGGTAGAATTTTACCGTAAAAATACGGGAGCAACATTTTAGGTTTTACAGATTTAACTTAAATTTACTTTTTAATACCATAATTATATCAACTGATATAATGTTAATATACCAACCTACTGACGTACTGAAATCAGTTTTTTACCTTTGTAATACACTGACGATGACCTCCAAAAGCAGGAGGTGATGAGAAAATCACATGACGAACCAAAGCCCATCATGAGCAGCTTTTAAATATTGAACATATATATATAAGGTGCACAGAATTATATTCATGGTAAGTACACACTTGAAACTGAGTCATGCAATAAACATTCATTTAACAACATTAGATGTAACGTACAACCCTAATGTACACAACTGATAAGAAAAAATAGTAAGAAACATAATTATTGCAACAAAAAACATCAAATTTGAAATGTAACGGAGGGAATTCTGGGAATGTCAATTTACGGTTATTCACTGTAAATTATACATTATTTTTCCCTTCCAAAAACAGTATATTACTGTAAAAGTACATGTATTGTCCAATTCAGTTTTTCTCCATATATAATAGGAGAACTTACCGTTAACCATTTAACCGGTTTTTAAAGTAGCATTTTTACAGTCTTTTACCGTTAAATTCACGGTCATGTTTTACAGAGTGTGTGACACAAAAAGATGAGTCAGGGGACTTGACAATATGTATAAGTTTGACCTCTTAACTGTGTACTTCATGACAAACTATATATAGTTGGAAATATCCTAAATAGATATTTTACCACTGTTTTTTGTTATAAATTATGTAGGAACAGTAATAGATAAATGTGCTCCTCAAAACATATACATCATAACAGGAGTTCTGACCTTAGTCAAAAAAAGCCTTTTTCCCTATTACGTTTTAGAAATCATCATAAAATTATACATCAATTGAAAGTTTAACATCTCAAAATTCATCCTGTGATTTTAAAATCAGACATTGCATTACCATGGAAATGCTACATCAAAATCATATTATAAAATGTTTTTGTTCATAAATTATACATTTATGTTTGGATAGTGCACTTTCACGCCTATGTTCAAAAATGGGAGCGACATTTGAAGAGCTAAGAATATGCCAATGAAAACACGTACGTATTACAGTACTAATTTAATAATGATAGCGAGTGATTTCCTTTGTGGAAAGCAAGTGCACAAATTTTATTAAATGTGCACTAGTAGTGTAGGGCCTACTTCAAATCCTTAAAGTATAAAACACTGTACTTGCAGATAATATAAAATCAATTAAATAAATGGCCACTTAGCCTTAAGCCGGGCTTACACTGTGCAATTTTTTAAAAGTCCTTTAGGATTGTACTTGTCAGACTGTACAAATATGATGATCACGTCACACTATGGGATCTCAGTTATCATTAAAGTCAGACTGTACGACAGTCAAGATGAATTAAAAACGGGTGTGTGCAAGAAAACCTGTCCGGAGTTTTACATGATCAACCCATACACGTTCAGTGACTGGGAGCTGCGTTGCACATGGGAACAAAATGTTGGCTATCATGAAAAGTATATGAATGGTGGCAATACCAGCATATTTAATAAGAATAGTGTATGTAGCTCTACACACCCACATGAAAACAGCAGCACAACCAGTGTTTATATAGAAAAGGCAACATATCAGATGAATTCTGTGAATGCCGGAGTTTATGGCGATAGAATAATTCTCTATTAATTCTGCTCTTAGCTCGTCTTGAAAAACCGAGACAGTTTGACATTCATCGTAAGAGATGTCACACTGCAGGATAGTGTGCCAAATCTTCTGACACTGACAGAATTTCAGTGAAATTTGATCGCAACAGCAATTAATCGGCTGTCGGTGAACATGCAAACCAGCGATCAAAGACGACATATTTTAGCCTAGGGTTATAGAAATCTTTTAGGATTTTCAAAATTTGTCTCAAACATTTGTGCCAAAATCGCACAGTGTGAGCTCGGCTTTAGTGTACTGAAAGATAGCATTTTTTATGATTTTGTTCTTAGCACACTTAAGTACACTTTTAAAAAGTGCACTTTGTAACAATGTCAAATTAAACGTTTTACTTTAATAAATCATTATGTTATAATAATATTTTGTCGGGCTTTAAAGAAGTATGGCTTATTTTGATGTGTTGACTAACACACTAAAGCGCGGGAGAAATACTTTAACTGTGTTTTAGTGAATATTGCATTAAGTTAAAATGTATTAAACTGCATCTTCATCTTTAAAAATGTGTAATTAGAAATATATTTAAATACATGACATACAAGATTCATTAGAAATTACTTATATTTTAATGATTTAATGGCTTATATTTTAATTTCACCACTTTAACCATAATTCAAAATACAACAGAAGTAGCCTAATAAATAGCTAAAGATGGACTAAATGGGTCAAAAAAGGTTGGAGTTCAACTAATTGCGCTTAATATAAATTTTAACTATATTACAGTTTCATTTGGTTTAAAATAGCATAAGGTCAAGGTCAAGGTTTCTTTATTTGTCACATAATAAGTTATACAGGGTATAATTAGAAGTGAAATGTAATCGAATCAGGTCCGCTCAGTGGACAGTGCAAAATAATAAGAATACAAATTATATAAAGTAACACAACACAAGGGCATACATATGGTAAAAAAAGAGAAATAAGAGTAAAATGTGCAATGAAATAAAAAAAGTGCAAAACAATAAGATGTGCAAAAAACAATAAGATGTGCAAAAAACAACAAGATGTGCAAAAAAGATGTGCAAAAAACAATAAGATGTGCAAAAAAAGAAAAACAGTGTACTGGGACTTAATAAATAGTAATGTGAATAAGAGGGATGTGCAGACGGGTTGTTCAGGGTATTGTACATAGAGCAGCAATAATGAGAATGTGAGAATATTTACAGTTAACAATGGGTCTTGTAAGTGTTTATGAAACAGAGTTTGTGTTAAGGAGCCTGATGGCCTGAGGGAAGAAGCTCCTCCTCAGTCTTTCAGTCTTTGCCATCATGCTCCTGAAGCGCCTGCCAGATGGCAGTAAACAGAAAAGATGGTTACCGGGGTGAGTTGAATCTTTGAGGATTTTAGCAGCTCTGCTTTTACAGCGTTTGATGTAGATGTCCTGCAGAGAGGGGAGAGCAGACCCTGAGATGCGCTCAGCTAAGCGCACGACTCTCTGTAGAGCTTTGCACTCCTGGTTTGTGGCGTTATTATACCACACTGAGATGCACTGAGTCAGAACACTTTCTATGGCCCCTGAATAGAACGTTTTCAGGATTGCTGGTGAGACCCTGAATTTCCTCAGCTGTCGCAGATGGTACAGTCTTTGCCTGGCTTTCTTAACCTGTGTTTGAATGTGTGTAGTCCAAGTCAGGTCATCGGAGATGTTTACACCGAGGTACTTGAAGCTACTCACCCTCTCCACAGGGGTCCCACTGATCATAAGAGGAGTGTAGGGCCGCTGCTGTCTCTTCCTTAAGTCCACGATCAGCTCCTTAGTTTTGCTCACGTTCAGAGAGAGACAGTTGTCCTGGCACCATGATGTAAGTCTCTCCACCTCATCCAAGTATGCGGCCTCGTCGTCGTTGTTAATGAGGCCCAGAACCACAGTATAATCAGCAAATTTGACAATAGAGGTGGAGCTGTGAGAGGACACGCAGTCGTGGGTGTATAGAGAGTATAGCAGGGGGCTCAGGACACAGCCCTGTGGGGCTCCTACGTTCAGGGTTATGGAGTTGGAGGTGAACTGGCCGACTTTCACCACTTGTGGTCTGGCGGTGAGGAAATCTTGAATCCAGTCACAGAGTGAAGTGTTTAGGCCGAGGTCTGTGAGTTTATCAGCTAGCTTGGTGGGGACTATAGTGTTGAAAGCTGAGCTATAGTCTATGAATAGCAGCCTGACATAGTTGCCATTCTTGCTGTCGAAGAGGGTCCAAAGTAGCAGGGATGGAGGAGCAAATGTGTTTCTTTAAAAGTCTCTCAAAAACCTTCATGACTGTCGATGTGAGGGCAACTGGACGATAGTCATTCAGGCAAGAGGGTTTACTGTTCTTAGGCACAGGGATTATGACAGATTTTTTAAAGGAGGTGGGAACAACAGAGGTAGCAAGGGACTCATTAAATATGGAAGTAAACAAACCAGCAAGCTGATCAGCACAGGACCTCAGAACGCGGCCAGTAATCCCATCAGGTCCGGCTGCTTTCCTGACGTTCACTCTCTTTAGTTCCCTCCGAACGTCATCCTCTGAAAGGGTGATTACATGATCATCGCTGCTCTGTCTGCAGCTTCCTGACGGGCTGTTCGGCAGATTTGCGCCGCCATTACAGTCAAAGCGGCCGTAGAAGGTGTTTAGTTCTTCGGCCAGCAGCGGATCTGCTCTCACCTCTGCGGAGGAGTTATTTCCAGAGGAACAGATGGTCTTCAGTCCCTGCCACATGCGTCGAGAGTCATTGAGCTGGAAATGTGACTCAATTTTCTCACTGTACCGGCGCTTAGCGGCTCTTATTGCACGCCGGAGAGCATAGCACGATGCTTTGTACTCGCTCATGTTTCCTGACAACAGACCGGCATTGTATGCGGCAGTGCGATGGTTAACCGCATCACGGATTGATCTGTCCACCCACGGTTTCTGATTTGTAAATGTCCTTATTGTTACCGTTTCAGTGGCTTGCTCGGTTAGCGTGTATTTGCATTATAATTATTTATAATAATTATTTGCATTATTTGCATAATGCAAATAAAGGGTTAAATGTAATTAAATGTCTATGGCAGTGAGTAACGGAAATTAGTGACACTATAGCGCGACATTCGGCAGCTTGATAGAATTTAAAGCTTTGACGAGCTACTTTTTACAACGAGTAACGCAACTTGTTTTAATGTGATAATAGGTGAGGGAATAGCCTACACTCACTTAAATAATGTGTGGGAAAATCCCATTATTTCTGGTGAATCACATGAGTCTAAACGGTTCTCATATAAACTAGAAAGTCCAAATCTTTCCAGAGAGTCGGTTCTTCACAAATGGGGCTTTCCTTGGAAAGTCTGATTCATTTTAATGAATCATGCTGTCGGCTCATTTAAAAATGGTTTTAGGCTCTTTAGGCCTATTATTCACGTAAGTGTGTCTTTGTTGTTTTTAATATAAATGTACCTGTTAAAGTTTAAAAACATAGATTTGACAATAGTTTAGCAACTTCAGATAGCTTTCGACCAACACTTTAAAGTAGCTTCTCTTCCTCAACACTCGCCAATGGTTAACACAGCCCTGATATTGCAACAAAAAAAAAAACGACTGCATTATGTATTCATTGTATGTAATAGAACAAAATAATTATGCCCTTTCATTTTTGCCTTTTTAGAGGTATCTGTTTGAAAGAAAGTTCTGCGTCATCCACGTCTGTTCAGAGACATCGAAAACACCATGAAGAAAATGATTTACAAAGGTGCTTCTCTTCAGCTTTTTATACTTATGATTGACAATTGTGAGTATTAGTTTTGAATACGCAGTTGTGACAGACGTTGACCTTGAAACTGTTTTCATATATCTTCTAGATCAAACTGCACTCCACAAGGCCTTTCATCTCTCATCGTGATGTACAGCAGCGACACAGCGGACATCATTATAAAAGAGCTAAAGGATATCAGAGCAGAGAGATGTGTGTGCCAGCCAACTGCTCTGCAAAAATCAAACCGTTTGTGAATTATTTGAGGAAATGACAGTTGCAGTGAATTTCTGCATTGCTTAATATTTGATTTGAACATAGAAAGCATGCTTATCTGCTTAAAGGAATAGTTCACAAGAACGATTATTGGCAATTTGATCACATTTAGGTCATTCAAAAAATGATGAGTTCATCAGATTTGGAGAAATGTATCATTACATCACTTGCTCACCAAAGGTGAATGGATGTGAATGGGTGCCGTCAGAATGAGAGTCCAAACAGCTGATAAAAACATCACGATAATCCACAAGTAATCCACACCACTCCAGTACATTATTGAATTGTGAAGCAAAAAGCTGTGTGTTGGTAATAAACAACCACATCATTAAGATGTTTTCAATTTCAAAATTGCTTATGGCTAAAATATAAATCCTATATCCATAATATTGCTTTCTTCAGTGAAAAGTCATCTTGTCTGGGTTGTCTTGGGGGATTTTGATGTGAGGACAACAGAGATTGACTTGTTACTTATGGATAATTGTGTTTTTTAACAGCTGTTTGGACTCTCATTCTGACGGCACCCATTCACATCCATTCACCTTTGGTGAGCAAGTGATTCTAAATTATATCTCCAAACCTATTCTGATGAGGAAACAAACTTAGCACATTTTCATTTTTGTGTAAACAATTTATTTAAACAAATAGCACACAAAGTATTCATATCTTTCATTTTCATAGCTTTATTTTATTTATTTGTATTTTAATGGTAAACACATTTATAATGCGACTGCAGCAGTTATCTGCAAATATTTACTGTCTGTCAAGAGGTAAATGCACAACAATCAGAAGGTATTCTGCAACATTTCTCTTCACAAAATGTTACATTTTCTTAGGATGCCTGCGTGAACCATGCCGGGTTCACATACTTTTGTCCTGGAACGTCTTTTTTTTGGACAACTACTTCTGGAGACCATTGCAGAAGTACTTTTGGCCACAGGATGTCATAATAGAGCAAGAAAAAGTAGGCGATGCTTACTTTCAATATTCATGCAACAACAATGTTCACCTATGTTGAAGAATTTCACGATATCTCTATGACCGAGTTATTAATAACAAGAAATAAAAAAGTGTATAAATGGATGTGACGTGAGGAATATAAAAGTGACCTGAATTTTAAGTTTGAGACCATGGTGCTCATTTTACCATTTAGACAAAAATACTTATTGAAGTTTTCAATAGTAGGAAACCTCTGATGATGCCTTGGGGATATGAAACCGAAACAATCTGTTCTGGCATTTCCTTTCACATTTTTCAGTAATTGCAGTGATTCCAGATTTAGACACAAAATTCCGGTTTAATTGTTATACTTGTGAGTAGAAGCCCAGTCTTATATTTATTCCATGGGATTTTGGTTACACATTAGGCTATATAATTCAATATGATTTATGTTTACAAACAATATTATGAAAAACATAAGCATCTGTGACCCTGGACCACAAAACCAGTCATAAGGGTCATTGTTTGCTGAATAATAAGCTGTCCATTGATGTATGGTTTGTTATGATAGAACAATATTTGGCTGAGACTATTTGAAAATCTGGAATCTGAGGAAGCAAAACATCTAAATATTGAGAAAATTGCTTTTAAAGTTGTACAAATTAAGTTCTTACCTATTCATATTACTAATCAGAAATTAAGTTTTGATATATTTACAGTAGGACATTTACAAAATATCTTCATGGATCATGATCTTTACTTAATATCCTAATGGTTTTTGGCATAAAAGAAAAAACTATCATTTTTACCCATACAATGTATTGTTGGCTATTTCTATAAATATGCTACTCGTGACTGCTTTTGTGGCCTAGGGTCACATTTTAGGTTATAAAATAGTAAAATATTCATTAGTAGCCTTATTGTTCAAGATCGTCCGACATCGTTGTCTTACCGTAAACTCGTTGAGTTGTAACTCCCTTTTTTTTAGGATTACTGATAAAGTGACTACTGGCATTTGATTTGTTATCTATTTTAATTTGAGATAAATTATGTATGAATTTAATATGTCTTTATAGGTATTTTCTTTAGTTTTAGTTTTTATAAATTGTATTTATTTTAGTAACGTTACTTCAACATACTACATGGAAATGAAATAATATATAAGGGTGTTTGGCTTAGTGTCATGTTAGAATCATTTTTTATACTCATACCTTTTGTTGTTTTAATATTTTGAAATGTTTTTAGCTTTATTTTTTGTTTTTATGTAAATGTTTAGTTTTGAAATGTTGTTGTATGCATTTGTCATTATTTAATTTCTAAATTTTCTTAAATGTGTGTTTATATAGTATTTATAGAGTTTTAACTTATAGTTATAGTTACTTTTTCTTATTTGTAAGTCGCTTTGGATAAAAGTGTCTGCTAAATGACTAAAAAGTAAAAAGTAAAGTAAAGTAAAAGTTAACGGCGGTTCAACTTGTAAACACTGATAGGTACTTCCGCCTACGTCAAGCGTGACCTTTTTAACGTTATTTTAGTTTTTTAAATGACCGATAGTTTCACTAGATAAGACCCTTATTCATCTTCTGGTATCGTTTATAGCCCTTTGAAGCTGAACTGAAACTTTTGACCTTCAACCGTTTGGAGTCCATTGAAACTAACTAACGTATACAAATCCTGGAATGTTTTCATCAAAAACCTTCATTTATTTTAGACTGAAATACATAATATGACATGGGGGTGAGTAAATTATAAGGACATTTTAATTTAAAGTGAACTAATATGTACTAATCTTTAAGCGCGTGCTCGTGAGGGGAGGCGTGTCCTAGTGGGGGAGGGCTGAGGCGAGGCGCGGCAGCTGATTGGTTACTAGCGCTGTCAATCAAAAGCAGCCATGTCATGTGAAAAAAAGAGCGACGTGAACGAATAACGGAGAAGAAGGGGCTGCTATTTCGGTAAAAAGTCAGCGGATCTGTTTCTAAATGACAGTTAGCCTCGTACCAAATTTAGGCGCTGTTGAAGTCGGTCAGCATTATGTTTCTTCTATGCGGATAGTAACATTACTGGGACAGTTTGACATCGATGTCATAAGAACGGAATAATAAGCTGAACCTGTTTCGCGTTTAGTAGTTTGTTCTGGAGAAAACGAGCCAAATGATGTCTGGAAAGCATTACAAGGGGCAAGACGTCAGCTGCTGCATCAAATATTTCATATTCGGATTTAACATAATATTTTGGGTAAGATCTTGTGTTTGTAGCACCATGGCTTTGTTTCTAATGCATCAGTGTTTCTGCATGTCAATGTGAGTGTGATATATATATATATATATTTCGCTCAGTCTATTCAGCTCCTTTGTTCCGTTTGTTTGAAACGCGAGAAGCCGGTATATACTGTACAAGACAGGCATCATTTGTCGATTAAATCGAGATCTATCGATTCTTGTACGCTGAGCGTGTAGCAGACGCCTCGGTCCTGTATTTGTGTTAATATAAACTCATTTCATTGCGGTCTTATGACCGTGTTATCTCAGATGTACGTTACAGGACAGCAGCCGAGTCAAGTGCGCACTACAGATAATCGGCTTTCTCTGTGAAGCAATGCACCGAGCTTACTGTACATCAACACATGAATACTGTATCTGAATATTGGACTGACTACAGATTAGACTGTAGACTGTGAAAATACAGTCATTTCTATTGAAAGACACGTTTTGTTTCAGCGTCTGTAACTCGATGTCTAAAACTTTGATGTAATATTCCTTCATATATGCTTCAAAAGATAGTTTTGAAATAAACAATTTATCCCAAATATTTTGAAAATAATATCAAGTACAAAGAGTGATGTTGTTATACGTACCTTTTTTGTCAGAGTGAGGTCTAACATTAATAGATTAGCATTTATAATTGTTTATTTTTTTTCTAAAGTTCAGTTTCAGTTTTCAGATTCAAAATGTTTTATTATGCCATCCCCAATATACCCCATCCCAATTTACCACCTTTAGTTTTAAACATTTGAAATGGTAAACATATTAAACACATTATAAATGTAAAAACGTTTAAATGTCTATAGGAAATTTTAGGATTGCAGTCTTTTGAGGTTCATCTCGAGCCTCCAGAATTATTATTTGGCTTTTTAGAGAAAATACATATGTTTGGCATACCTGTGATATGTATAATAAAGTGGTTTATAATGGCAGTCCAATAATTAAGTGTCATTGCTGTGCTACATTCTTGATTTGTTTAGTTCACGTTTACAGACAAGTAAAAGTAAGCACCATAACTTGTGTAATCTAACTTTTATGGCCAATAAAATGCCACATTGAAAACCAGTTGTGGCAAATGTTATGACATTTTTGTGGATCCCCTACAAATTATGAGCCAAAGATGAAAGTATACACTTTATTACAAAATCCTGTTCATACACCTTCTGTCACCTCCAGATGCTGGTCTTGTGCAATTGTGATTTCACTCATGTAACTCATTTATAATTGCATGAATTGATGATGTTACAACTCTGCCTATGGTGCAGCACTCCTATTTTATCCCATCACCTAGTTTGAGTGTTCACTAGTTTGAGTGTTCACTAGTTTTATCCCATCACCTAGTTTGAGTGTGCACGAGTTTTATCACATCACCTAGTTTGTGTTCACTAGTTTTATCCCATCACCTAGTTTGTGTTCACTAGTTTGAGTGTTCACTAGTTTGAGTGTTTACTAGTTTTATCCCATCACCTAGTTTGAGTGTTCACTAGTTTTATCCCATCACCTAGTTTGAGTGTTCACTAGTTTGAGTGTTCACTAGTTTTATCCCATCACCTAGTTTGTGTTCACTAGTTTGAGTGTTCACTAGTTTTATCCCATCACCTAGTTTGAGTGTGCACGAGTTTTATCACATCACCTAGTTTGTGTTCACTAGTTTTATCCCATCACCTAGTTTGTGTTCACTAGTTTGAGTGTTCACTATGTAAAGAAAATCCAGTTTAATATGGAGCTATTGTTTCAGCTCCGGGAATTAGTTATTAAATATTTAATATGCTCGATTAAAGCCCTATTAATATTTAACTTACGATTTATACTTTGAGTGCTCGGCCAGCGAACTACATCAGTATATCTCTCTATTAAAATCTCGCTTCTGTTCCCGTGGCCCCCGGTAACAATAAACGAGATTAATAATTACTCGAGTTTGAGCTAGGTTGCGTTATCGTTGGGCAAAATAAGGATGAAAATACTTAAAATCACATTCCAGAGACACTTGTTTATAAAATGGAAAAGGTTTATTCGTGATATTGCTATTCTAACATAAATGGATTACCTAATAAAGCCTAGACATACACACACATACGAGAGTTTTGAGGTTAACTGTATGAAAGAATACCATCCTTTCTATTGCATAACTTAACTACCCAGGAAATGATCACGAACAAATCTTTGCTTTGTTACTGCATTCAGATCGAATTTACCAGTTTAGTCAGGATAAAAACGTTGGTTTGTTACTTGCTTTCTGTTGGTTTCAAGCAGGCTGGATGCGTTGGTTTCGTTTTCCCGCGTGAGTTCTTTGTTTCGGGTTTCACGTGGTCGGTTCGTGCTCCTTCGGAGAAACCTCTGCTGCGTGACGTCACCGGGAAAGCTCTCCTCTGCAATCGTCGAATTCGTGGCTCCGTTACGGCTTTGGCACAGTCTTAGACCCCCTCCGATGGTTGGTTCCGAGGTGAGCGTCCAGCGGACCGGCGCGCGTTGGAGGGCGTAGCCGCGAAAACGGGAAGCGTAGCTTCGACGAGTTCCACAGTTCAAGAGAGTCAAGAGAGAGAAGAGAGAGGGCGCGCCGCTCGCGCGTCGTTTTAAACAGTCCGTTTTTTGGACATCCCCAAAGGCGGCTGGTCCAATCAGAGCGTCGGTACGGGGCGGAGCCCCTCCTGCGCGGCTGCTCTTGCAAGGCATTTTCATGTGAGGACAGATAACTTGTTTGTACCCCTGTTATTCAAACTCTTATCGTGTTTACACATTTATACTATCACCACATTCGTTATCTTATTGATTCATACAATTTTGCAACCATTCATAAAAGTCTAAACACAACCTAAACATTCCAGCTTAAAGTATGATTAGAAATCAGCCCACGTTTTCCCAAATAATTCATATTCCACAAGCATATGAGAGAAAGAGTACAACAATTAATATCCACATGTTCCTTGTGTAGATGAATTATTATCATGAAATGAATGTGTCTCTTGGAAATCTTCTAGTGGCCATTTCTCTTTGTTCTGTGACCGGACAAAATCGCGCGCTTTTGCGCTGATGCAAAGGGGGAGGGGTTTTAGAGAGACGCTGATTCTTTAGCTGCCCCCCCCCCTTCTGGTGACTTGTAGAGTTGAATTCCTGCCGATATACGTTACATATCCCCCTCGGGCTTGGTGATGTTCCCTGATGGAACCTCGTCAAGGCCCTGGAACAAGAGGCAGGAAGAACAGGCACATACAAGACACAAACATCATTCCTATCACTGACTAAAGCCTGGTGCAAGGTAATTTGGGAAGGAACAGGTTAGAAACTTGAGAAGACATAGGGATGCATTGTTTATCATTATTGACAATTGGGTCATTTTTGACTGTTTTAATTGTCAGGGGCTCGACGAGGCGGTATAGGCATGATCTCAGTCAGGTTGTTCAAATTCTCGGGTTCGGGTTCTCGGTCGGGATTACCACGTCGAAAAAGGCGAGGGACGCCTGACGTGCATTTGTTGAGAGACTCTTGGACGACGTTCACTCGCTTGTGTAGGAGGAAGGCCAGTGTCAAATTCATAACATATCCTACGATAGTAGAGATACAAAGCGCCGTGTCAGCGGCAGACCAGGACCGAATAATTGGCGCGCCGGCGGGCGGAAGGCGAGCGATAGCTTCTAGCGCTGTCAGCCGGTGTCAATTCAATAAGAGATTTCGATTTCAACCTGACATTCATCGTCGGTGAGGTGATACAATGCTAACTCGTCAATATGGAGGATCTCGCCCTTCGGGACAGTGATCCATAACGTTTGGTTGGGCAAATTAATGCGCGTAGCGGTGTCGTGTTAATCGCCTGTGAGGGTAGCTGTTCGTGCTGGGGTGTTGACCAGCCATCGGTTTCTGATGATTTCGGCTTGCGTTACCTCAACTTGAGAACGTGGTGTTGCTTCGGCGGGGCAGCTAGTGTCGGGTTTAATGGATTCTAAACCGCAGATGCCCTTGGTATTATCGCGTACGCAGAGTTTACTCGGGTAGGGGGAGTGAATGTCCTAAGTGAGCGTGCCCATCTTTGAGTTTGGGGCCAGATACAACTGTTCGTTGTTCTCGTAATACGCAGCGACTTTAGGAGTGTGGATTTTGACATAGGTTTTCCCTTGCCGTAATCCCACATTCACAACGTCTTTGAGCCGGTAAACATTATTAACGTCGATAATGGGCAAACTGAAAAGACAACTAAGTCACCTGTTTCCGGGTTTGCGTATATGGGAATAGCGCTACCGGGAAAGGGGCGAGATGGGTTAGGATGAGACTAGCGGGGCCCGCAGTGGCCGAAGTTACAACGTTTGAACAAGGCTAAGAGGTATCGTGTAGCACAGAATCCTATTCATGGCTACGTTGTCAATCAAGAAACTTACATCGTGTATCATGTCGTTCATGATTTTGGCGGGTGGCCTCGATCGGTCGACAACGGTTCTCACAGCGAATTACAACGACTTTACTGACGGAAGTCGATCTCAATTTCAGGACCTGGATTCAAGGTTTGGTTAAGGGGTTCAAAGTGAAAGAGAGGAAAGGAAACACAAAGTGAGACACGCGATAAAGAACCCAAACGATAAAGTAAATTAAAAAAAAAAAAAAATTATATAATAATGAAAAAAAAAAATTGAGAGTAACTCCTCTCTACTAGATTGGTCCTAGCAGTGCTGCGGAGGAGAGAATATGGGTTGTGTCTAAGCATGGTTGCTATATGTTTTCCTAAAATGACAATACTTATGCTTGTGTGGTGCATATGGTTGTCGGTCTGTGTCAGTGGGTCGGATCTTCCCCCTTTTCCTGTCGGTGGTTTGGATTTGCCGGTTGGCACTGGCAACCCATCATGGTGCATCGTGTGCATGTGTCGGCGTACTCCCCCTCTGGCCGTGAGGTACTACGAGCTGTGGCGCAGTGAGTGGCTCAGGGACATACGTGTGGACACCGTCTTGCAGATGCAGCATGTAGTCGACAGAGTGGAGCTTGCGGAGCTCGGAGGATGTGTTACATGGTTTTGACATGTGAGCTGTCATGGTTCGTAGTGACGAATCCGCATGTGAGGGTGAGGAGATCGTCAGCAGCGAACTGAGGTGGTATGGTAATGCAGGAGGGCAGGGGTGTGCTCGCCAGTGGCGTGCTGGCGGCGGGTTACTGCTGCCACTGTAGGGTTGGGTGGGAGGGCATGAAAGGTCCAGGACTCTTCATGTGATGCACCTGCTGTGGTGAGGGCATCGTTTTGGTCATTTGAGGGGCTGGAGTTTGGGAGGAAACGTTTAGGATGTCAGACCTGATCTGGTGTTCTCCGGAGGAATGGCAGGTGACTGAGACAGCACTTTCAGGAACTTGGAGTTTCATCAGCAGGTGTTTGTTGGACGCCGCTGTGATTTGGAGTATTGGGTGTTGAGTTAGTGTTTAACTCTGTTGCTGGGTTTTCAGGTGGGGTTTCATGTCCATCTGAAGTTAGGGTGTTTACTGTTCTCTGAGAGCAAGGTGAAGCGGTGCTGTTTTCTGGGGCTGATTTGTTCAGCTTGTCACTGCCGTTCCGTCTGACAGCTAGTCAGGCTGACTCTGGTTCGTCTTCCTTTTCCCACTGATTCTCATGAGACCACTTCTCCCAGTGTCGTCCAGGTGAGCGTTGACGTCCACGCGGTTCATCCCATCGGTCATACCTCTGTTCAGGTCGAGTGTCAGCGTGTGAGTCTCGTTCTCTGTTGGACGGGAGTGCATTCCATTCTCTGTGTGGTGGCTTAGCGCTGTCTTGGCGTTGGGTGCCCTCTAGAGCCAGTTCATGGTGTTGCGTGTTGAAATCAAGAACTGCTGGGGTTTTTGCGCTCTTTTCTGAGGCCATCTTTTGTTTGTAGTAGGCCTTTTGCACCAAGTCTCGCAACTGCTGAGTGTTCATCGTTCGTGGACATGCGAGAACGCCAAGATGGTGGCTTATGCCAGGATGAAGATTCCTGAGGAAGAGAGTTTTAAAGTTCAGTTCATCTTCCATGTCAGAATCATTGCGAGTTCCAAAATATGCTTGTCTGAGTCGACTATAGTAAGCTTGAGGAGTGTCGTGACGTCCTTGTCTCGTCTCCAGGGCAGCCACTAAGCCTTGATCGGACTCAGGGTCGGCGAACTCTTTAATAAGGGCTTTTCGCAGCCGTTGATAATCAGTCTTTGTGTTAACAGGCTGCCGGTCCAGGAAGCTGCGTACTTCAGGACTGGATGTCGTTCGGAGTAAATAGAGTTTATCTTTGTCCGTAACGTTAGGTCGCATTTCCAGCTGGAAATCAATATCTTGCAGATACGCTTGGACCGTTTGGCTGTTTGGCACGCTGGGGTTGAATTTGCTAACGTTTCGGGCGAGCTTGTCAAGGTCTTTTAGGTCCAAGCTGTGCGACAATCTGCGGCTGGCTGCAGCAGATTCTTCTGGTTCTGTCGTGATATAAAGTTCTTCAGACGGCGCTGGTGACTGTTTTAACACCACCCCCTCTGTCTTATGTTCACGTGTCAGTCCAGGCACAGGTGACTTGGTCCTGCTTGGCAGGGGTGCGGTTGGTGCACGTCCTGTCCTTGACGGCTCCTGGCGTAGTTCGTAAGCGTGCTTGAGTTCCTCTTGGAAACTTTCAGACTCCTCTGTGACGTAGTCGAGCTGTTGTGTTAGGCGGCTGATCTCGTTTCTTGATTCAGCCAAATGAGCTTCGAGGGCCTTGATTCTGCTGTTTTTGTCCCTGAAGTCAGTCTTTGCCTTTTCTAGTAGCTTCTCTGCATACTGTAGCTTGTCAACACGATCAGCGAAGTCCTCTTTGAGTTGCTGCATTTCGTGGCTGGTAGCTTCTAGAGTTTCTTTTAGCCTGTTGATCTCCTCATCGGCGCCTTGCTCCACCTCATCGGTCCCTTCCTGTCGTACCTGAGCTTCACGTTCCAGCTGCTCTATGCGTCGTTGTGCGCTTGTCAGCTCCTGCTGGCGTTGTGCGGCGTGCTTGTCGCTCAGTTTGAGGGTGGCGATGAGTGTGTGACTTAAGCTTGAGGTGATCTTGGCTAATTCTTTGTGATTGTAGTTTTGACTTGGGTCTTGTCTCATGATGCTTGTGATGTTGTCATCTAGTTGGTCCTGTGTCTGATGTTGGAGTGCTTCAGCAGCTTTAGGGAGGATGCTGTTTGTTGTAGCACTTAGCCACATTTCCAGTCCTTCCCAGTGACCGACATGTTCTGTTCTGTGAGACATGTTCTGGCGGGTGATGGGGATCTTGGACCGAACTGACACAGACCTTGGATGGGAAACAAAGCAAAACAAAAACACAAACAAAACAACAGGGGTGTGAATGTGCACAGTGTAGTGTATGCTAGTGTTGAGTGTGATTCTGTTTCTGTGGTCCTCTGTGGTGGGGTGCGTGTAATTTGCAGCTTCTGCGTAGAAATTGCGCCCACGTAGAGGCAGCACTGTTGGGAAACAGAAAGAAAAGCACACTAACAGAATGAGTACACAGGGACAATAACACTAGACCGATCTCTCTTTTAATAGCAGATTCTCTCTTCGCTTTGTTAAGTCTGATTTAGAAGGACGCTTCTAATCAGAGGATTGTAGGCGAGTTTTCTCTTTTGTAATAAGACTGTTATTGCTATTTCAATTTTCTCCTTGATGGAGGAAAATAACAGCAATGACAGTGCTTGTCCCTTAATGGCAGGATTTTACACCGCAACGCTGGTCAGCGTGTTTCGCGCGTGTTTAAAAATGTTGCCGATGTCTATCTTCTCATTGCACCTGCTTTAACTGGGAGGGGTAGGATTTCACAATAGAGGGTAAATGATAAACAGTTTGAATGTGGTTCTCAAGTTTCATACATATCTGTTCAATTGTGACATTTCGCTCTATTCGTGATCTTCCCCTGGTTAGCTTTAAGCAAACAAGTCAAATTAGAAGTTAGTAACAGGGAGAAAAGAAAAGAGAAATTAAGATTTATTCCCAAGATTTAAAACTAATACGTTGGCACAAGGTGGTGCTGTTGAGTTGCTATGCTAAGGTTACGTTTTATGCTCCAGATTGGTGAGAAATGACTTTGACTGTATGGTGTCACTGTCACTTCTCCAACACAACACTAGGGGGAGCACTATCTACTCTCAGGCCTAAGTAAAGAGGACTAATTTTAATTTAATAAAATTATTTTAATTAAATTATTATTAATTTTATTTGAGTTAATCAGATCACCTAAGGAAATGAAGTATGGCCTACAGGGGGCGCCAGACTTGTGGTAAGTCTGAAATTATAATTAAAATTAGACTTTGTGGTTTCTAATTAAAATGTATGATGTTATAATTAAAATTAATAGGATTCACTTAGGATTAGAATTTACAAATGCAATCTGCAATTGAGTTGACAAACCAATATTGTTGCAAAATGTAAACAGGAAGTGTAATTAATTATTAAATGTAATTAGAATTTTCGAATTCATAATTAATTATTAAATTAATTTACAGCTTCTAAATCACTAGTTTTGGATTCCCATAATAGTAATTAAAATGATTTCCAAACTTAAGCATTCCTCTCATTGTCATTAACATCAAAAAAAAAAATAATAATAATAATTAATCGGTATCCTACTTGTAAATGAAATTAAAAATTTCTGGCCCTCTTGATAACTTAAGGTTTTATTGTAGTGGTCAAATTATAAGAGCGTTTATGGTTCATAAATGGATGCTGTTGTTGCTGGAAGCAGGAATTGAAAATTTTATTAAATTAAATTAATTCAAAATTAATTTGTAATCAATTGTGACATTCAATTAACAATTAAAAATTCCTAACAATAGCGCTTATCCATTGATGTGTTATGAAATCATAAAAAGCCATTATAATTGAATTAAATCAACCTCACCATATTATCAAAGTAATACTGAATTATCTTCTAATAACCCACCACTTATTAAGCTGGTCCCACAAAAGGTAAAAAGACTTTAATCAGCTGTTATATTAAACCAACCTGTGAAATTGTTAACACTGATGATTGGGAAACATTAACACAGCCAACTTAAAACGTACGTTAGTCTTTTAAATGGGAGAGAGAGAGAGAGAGAGAAAGGGAAAACGTGAGTGGCTTTTTCACACACACCCACTGCATTCAAGCTTTAAATGCTATGTGCTAATCGCTAGCCGTAATGCTACCAGCATGGCTAAAGCTTCTTTGTTTCAGTTAGCTTATATGCGCTAGCGCTATTAGCTTACACGTGGCCAAGTCTCCACGTGGCTAAACTGGTCGCTATGGCAACTCAGTGCCTATAGGAAAAGGGAAAATGTGCTTCACGCTTCAGAAACAAGCAGCATTGTTCAGACTTGAATTTTCTATAGCACATATAATCTCACTCATTTAGGGCGAGATAAATTTATCTACGGGTTACTTATAAACCAACAAAGCCTCAGCGGGCTATTATGCGAATATTTGTCTGTTTAGACCGCACACATAACAAACAAACAATCGATTGCAAAATTTCTCCCTTTCTCAAAAACGACTGGCCACTCCTTTGAGCGCCGTGCGTTTGAATTCACTCGTGAAATCAAAAATGGGCTGAGAATTACTTAAATAGCTACTTTAATATTCTACAGCGGGAGTCACGTGGCTGGGTTTGCAGTGGAACACGCACTAACAAAAGCATTACCACGAAGGCCTTAAGAGAGGGGCAACAAGGGACACGCTCGTTCGCCTCTCATGCGCTTTAGAGCGACTTTTTATTAATTATTTACTGCAGTTTAATTTCTCAACGAACTCGAGTTAACAGTTACACTCTCTTTCATTCAAACTCACTGTGTTTCACAAACAAGAATGCAATATCACAAATAACCGTTTGTTTCTCTATATTTACTCAATTCTTCCGGATAAAAGTGAGAAATATTTATATTGTCTCTGGTTTGATTTATCAGATCTAAATCTTTAATTGCCCGCATCCTCCACCATTCTGTAAAGAAAATCCAGTTTAATATGGAGCTATTGTTTCAGCTCCGGGAATTAGTTATTAAATATTTAATATGCTCGATTAAAGCCCTATTAATATTTAACTTACGATTTATACTTTGAGTGCTCGGCCAGCGAACTACATCAGTATATCTCTCTATTAAAATCTCGCTTCTGTTCCCGTGGCCCCCGGTAACAATAAACGAGATTAATAATTACTCGAGTTTGAGCTAGGTTGCGTTATCGTTGGGCAAAATAAGGATGAAAATACTTAAAATCACATTCCAGAGACACTTGTTTATAAAATGGAAAAGGTTTATTCGTGATATTGCTATTCTAACATAAATGGATTACCTAATAAAGCCTAGACATACACACACATACGAGAGTTTTGAGGTTAACTGTATGAAAGAATACCATCCTTTCTATTGCATAACTTAACTACCCAGGAAATGATCACGAACAAATCTTTGCTTTGTTACTGCATTCAGATCGAATTTACCAGTTTAGTCAGGATAAAAACGTTGGTTTGTTACTTGCTTTCTGTTGGTTTCAAGCAGGCTGGATGCGTTGGTTTCGTTTTCCCGCGTGAGTTCTTTGTTTCGGGTTTCACGTGGTCGGTTCGTGCTCCTTCGGAGAAACCTCTGCTGCGTGACGTCACCGGGAAAGCTCTCCTCTGCAATCGTCGAATTCGTGGCTCCGTTACGGCTTTGGCACAGTCTTAGACCCCCTCCGATGGTTGGTTCCGAGGTGAGCGTCCAGCGGACCGGCGCGCGTTGGAGGGCGTAGCCGCGAAAACGGGAAGCGTAGCTTCGACGAGTTCCACAGTTCAAGAGAGTCAAGAGAGAGAAGAGAGAGGGCGCGCCGCTCGCGCGTCGTTTTAAACAGTCCGTTTTTTGGACATCCCCAAAGGCGGCTGGTCCAATCAGAGCGTCGGTACGGGGCGGAGCCCCGCCTGCGCGGCTGCTCTTGCAAGGCATTTTCATGTGAGGACAGATAACTTGTTTGTACCCCTGTTATTCAAACTCTTATCGTGTTTACACATTTATACTATCACCACATTCGTTATCTTATTGATTCATACAATTTTGCAACCATTCATAAAAGTCTAAACACAACCTAAACATTCCAGCTTAAAGTATGATTAGTAATCAGCCCACGTTTTCCCAAATAATTCATATTCCACAAGCATATGAGAGAAAGAGTACAACAATTAATATCCACATGTTCCTTGTGTAGATGAATTATTATCATGAAATGAATGTGTCTCTTGGAAATCTTCTAGTGGCCATTTCTCTTTGTTCTGTGACCGGACAAAATCGCGCGCTTTTGCGCTGATGCAAAGGGGGAGGGGTTTTAGAGAGACGCTGATTCTTTAGCTGCCCCCCCCCCTTCTGGTGACTTGTAGAGTTGAATTCCTGCCGATATACGTTACAACTAGTTTGAGTGTTTACTAGTTTTATCCCATCACCTAGTTTGAGTGTTCACTAGTTTGAGTGTTCACTAGTTTTATCCCATCACCTAGTTTGAGTGTTCACTAGTTTGAGTGTTCACTAGTTTTATCCCATCACCTAGTTTGAGTGTTCACTAGTTTTATCCCATCACCTAGTTTGAGTGTTCACTAGTTTGAGTGTTGACTAGTTTTATCCTATCACCTAGTTTGAGTGTTCACTAGTTTTATCCCATCACCTAGTTTGAGTGTTCACTAGTTTGAGTGTTCACTAGTTTTATCCTATCACCTAGTTTGAGTGTTCACAAGTTTTATCCCATCACCTAGTTTGAGTGTTCACTAGTTTTATCCCATCACCTAGTTTGTGTTCACTAGTTTGAGTGTTCACTAGTTTTATCCCATCACCTAGTTTGAGTGTGCACCAGTTTTATCCCATCACCTAGTTTGAGTGTTCACTAGTTTTATCCCATCACCTAGTTTAAGTGTTCACTAGTTTTATCCCATCACCTAGTTTGAGTGTTCACTAGTTTTATCCCATCACCTAGTTTGAGTGTTCACTAGTTTTATCCCATCACCTAGTTTGGGTGTTCACTAGTTTGAGTGTTCACTAGTTTTATCCCATCAACTAGTTTGAGTGTTCACTAGTTTTATCCCATCACCTAGTTTGAGTGTTCACTAGTTTGAGTGTTCACTAGTTTTATCCCATCACCTAGTTTGAGTGTTCACTAGTTTGAGTGTTCACTAGTTTTATCCCATCACCTAGTTTGAGTGTTCACTAGTTTGAGTGTTCACTAGTTTTATCCCATCACCTAGTTTGAGTGTTCACTAGTTTGAGTGTTCACTAGTTTTATCCCATCACCTAGTTTGAGTGTTCACTAGTTTGAGTGTTCACTAGTTTGAGTGTTCACTAGTTTTATCCCGTCACCTAGTTTGAGTGTTCATTGATTATATGGGACGCTCATCCTTTCACATGAGCCCTGTGAGGTTCAGTAATGAGGGCGCTATTATTGAGCGTTCACTGTGCTACTGTACAGAACTCAGTGAACTTCATACACTTGCGACATTAGCTACTGTACACATTTACTACTGTCTCTATTTTCAATCACTTCAAATGGCATTACTGATGAAGAAAATTGTTTAAACTCAATTTAATGTGGTTTCACAATAGAAAAATCTTAGTTACAACAAAGAAAAATATATTTTAAATAATCAAAAAGGTGATAATTAAACTGATTTTTAATTGATAATAGAATGTGATATGTGTCACCTACTGCCATACAGACTAATATGTCCCATAATACACTATTCAACATTTGCTTGAACTCATTAATTCCTTAATAATAACACTGTCAGCTTCTTATAGGATGAATGTGTTGTTTCTTCTAGTAGCCATTTCATTAGACTAGACTAGATGGTAACAAAAGATAGAAGGTATTTGTATATTTTACTTTATATTTTGAGGAAGTCTTGCCATGACATGTTACACTTTAACTGGATGATGAGGTCATAATTTCTTGTTATGATCTCACCCGAGTAATGCTTTTTGTCTTTTTATTTGTGTTAACATTGGGGGTTGTGTTACACAGCTTGGACACAAAGTATTTTACTGAAAGATGACTCATAATGAAAAGTGACCTTTTCTCTTACTGAGCATATCAGAAAGCAGCTGCATTAATTATAGTCGGAGTGCATTGCACAATAGTCTTGTTGCTGACATTGACACCCTTTAATGCACTCATATAAAGCAGTAAACTAACCTCCCAAACAGATGTATTCATAAATCTATAAATACAAATGTTTGTTTTGGTGGGAGCAGGTGTGAGAAGTGATTTTTTTATAAGCATGTTTGTAAATAGCATATGAAAGATGAATAGTTGTGCACTAGAAATAAAATCAACTAAAGCAAATTTTTATTTGGACAGTGTAGCCTATAACACCTCAGAAACGTTGCTCTCGTCTGAACACTGTCTGAATGCATTTCCAGATTGAAAGTGATTCAGGCTCCAGCTCTCAAAGCACTCCGTTGTTTCGGTGACATTTTTCTGGCTTACATACAGAATGGTTTCACTGAGCTATGTCATTTCCTTTAAGAGCATGCTGGTCATGATGCCAGATGGTGAACGAGAATATCATATATTTAACTAAAAAGGTTGTGCATTTACATTATGGACTGGCTAAGTGTGTGTGTGTGTGTGTGTGTGTGTGTGTGTGTGTGTGTGTGTGTGTGCATGTTTATGTGGTTTATGAGGACACAAATTTGTATAATTACATGGGTATGACATAGGTATTACAAGGAGAAGGTGATTTATGAGGACATTTTCAGTGTCCCCATAATTTAAAATGCTTATAAATCATACAGTGTGCGTTTTTTGGGGGGAAAGTAGAAATGCACCGTCTCCTGTGAGGGCTAAGTTTAGGTGTAGGGTAGGTGTAGGGCAATAGCACATACAGCTTATACAGTATAAAAACCATTACGCCTATGGAGAGTCCCCGTAAACCATAAAAACCAACGTGTGTGTGTGTGTGTGTGTGTGTGTGTGTGTGTGTGTGTGTGTGTGTGTGTGTGTGTGTGTGTGTGTGTGTGTGTATTATTGTTAAGATTTTATTAAAAATGTTTCTAAAGAAGGCTCTTATGTTCACCAAGGCTGCATTTATTTGATTAAAATACAGTAATACTGTGAAATATGAAATATTATTATATTTTAAAATAACTGTTCTCTATTTGAATATATTTTCAAATGTAATTTATTCCTGTGATGCACAGCTGAATTTTCATCATCATCGCTCCAGTCTTCGGCGTCACATGATCCAGAAATCATTCCATTGTGCTGATTTTCTGGTCGTATTTTCAATTATTATTGGTGCTTAATTATTAATGATGTTCTTATGTCAGCGTTGATTTTTTTTTCTTCAGGTTTCCTTCATGAAAATTAACAAAAAAAAAATGTATTTGAGAGAAATCTTTGATAACATTATAAATGTTTTTACTCAATTTGATGCATCCTTGCTAATAAAAGTATCAATTTCTTTCTTTATTTCTTTATTAAATAGTTATTAAAATTGTACATATCCCAAACTTTTGAAAGGTAGTGTATCACAGTTTTCACTGTTTCAACATTGATAATAATAATAAGAAATGTTTCTTGTGCAGCAAATCAGCATATTAATTAGTGCTGTCAAACGATTAATCTCATACAAAATAAAAGTTTGTTTTGCAAAATATACGTGTGTGTTCTGTGTATATTTATTATGTGTATATAAATACACAATATATATTTTTAGAATATTTACATGTCTATTTATATTCATATAATTTATATTATAAAAAATATATTTAATAGATAAACATAACCTATTTTTCTGAACTCTAAACATGCTTGTGTGTGTATTTATACAGAATAAACATAAACAGTACACACACATATATTATGTAAACAAACCTTTATTTTGGATGCGATTAATCGTTTGACAGCAGTAATATTATAATTATTTCTGAATAATCATGGGACACTAAAGACTGAATTACTTAAACTCAGCGTCGATTCAGTAATAAATTACATAAAATATAATTGCATATAAAATAAATGCAAAAAATGCATGCATGCATTATGGTCTACATGTGACCATTGCATACAGTAATCTTATATAATTCTCTATACTTTAAAATGAAGTGCAGCCATTATGCTTAAGCTTTAATGGAGCAGCTGGTTGTTATGAAAATGATCTTAATGCATGTTTGCTCTGGGAATATTTGTGAATCCATGTCCTGACTGAATCTGATGCTGATGCCATACAGTACCTTTCAGACTACTTGAGTTTAGAAAGCTTAATAAACACATGCAAACAGCCAAGAATTTGCATTTCTCCATGTATTAGTCCACAGAGATGTGTGCAGCTTTAATATCACAAACAACACCCTGCGATGCTGGAAAAAGCTGCGTGTTTTCCGGTTCGCTCCATTGTGTGCGGAGTTGGATGGGAATGAATGGAGCCTTTGTGCTCCACAAAACTTCTGTCTGTTTTTGAAATCAAGTCCAAGAAACTAAATTGTCCTTCATTCCTCACTCTCAAGATCTCCTTCTGTTAGCAACCACTTTACAAACTAATTAAAAACTAAAACCTTCTATATTTTAAAATTCACCAAGTTGTGGTGAAACAGAAGTAGCGAGAGATCTTTTCTTTCATATTCTGACATGCATCCAAGTGGATGTGGGAACTTAGTTGGTTTTGTGCATTGGTTGATTTGGGTGTTCAAACATATGCAATAAGATCTATAACATGCATTTAGAAAATAGATTTTATTTCATGCCACCTTTAACATTAAATGATTATATATTTAGATTACATCTGTTTACTGTACATGATTTGTATTAGTTTTCTCTCTTCCTGTGAACCACTGATGGTGCTGATACGAGGCTTTACACGGTAACCAGCCAGTTTTGATGCACACAGAGAGAGAGAGAGAGAGAGATATGGAGGGAGAGAGAGAGAGTTGAGGTTAGAGAGGGAAGAGAGAGATAGTTTAGAAGAGATTTGATGCGGAGAGAGAGACGAGAGGGGCAGAGAGAGAGAGAGAGAGATGTCGAGGAGAGCATGAAGAGAGATGAGATTAAGAAATTTTTTTAAGAGAGTTAATGAGAGAGTAATGACATTTGAGAAAGAAAGATTAAAGAGTCAGTAAGATCAGTCAGATTTATAATTAAAATAGGTAAAAGAGAAACTGATACAGGTGAGTGCACCGCCGGACCGAAGATAGGGTGTTGATAGAGGCTTAGAGGGGGTGAACAGAGTAAGAGATAGAGAGAGAGAGAGAGGAAGAGAAATTGCATTGCCAAGGTCTAACTTCAGCCTTCTTTATTAGGGGTGTAAATCGGATGGTTCGTCACGATTCGATACGATATCGATTCTCAGACCCAGCGATACGATATTTGCCGATACCTCAAAAAATTAAACGATACGATTCGATTCGATACAGGAGTATATCGATCGATATATCGATATTATCATATTATATACCCATTTTAAACAACCATCTATATTTTTATTTACTCAAATGCAACCAAAATATATAACATGAACATAAATCTAAAAATGCTACTATGGGCTCAGTGCAAAACATCTTTTCTACAGATAACCAAATTACAAGCAATAGCAGAAAATAAATACAATAGAAGACACAAGTTCAGTAAACAGTGCTTTTCAGGTTTTTCATCTCAGTCTAAAATACATGTTCAGGTACGCTACAGAAATATAATAATCAAATGTAAAATAACTGCATAGTCTTCACTGTATAAATTAAATAGCCTGTAAATGAATACTTTTTGATGTTACAAAGGTTATTTAGTCAGGAGCAGTGAGCACTTGTATTTTTCTTTGACAGCATTAGATTTATTATTAGTTTTCTTTCACTTTAAGAATGAAAGCACAGATTTAATATACTGACACAAATGCCTTTTCTTTCTCCACTGTTTACATTAAGACATACATATACAAAAATATATAATAAAAAATACATAAACTATATTTGAAGAAATGTGTTCAATGTGGAATTTTTTTAAATATGATAATGGTAACACTTTACTTAAAGAACTAATTCTCACTATTAACTAGTTGCTTATTAGCATGAATATTACTAGCATACTGTCTGTTTGTTTGTACTTGTAAATCATATATTAATGTCTTATTCTGCATGACCATATTTTAGATCTCTTAATCCTACCCCATACCTAGACTTAACAACTACCTCCTTACTACTTCTTATTAATAAGCAGAATATTTTTTTAAAGTTGTAAATACAAAGATTATTGGAATATGTTTTGCCATTATTTGTTAAATTTACTAGCAATGTCTGAGTGAAAGTGAAAGTAAATCCCAAATCGTTTATGCCAGTGTATTAAGTAAATGCAGGACTGTACTGTGTCCGTGATTTTTTTGTAAAAGGACTACTGTATGAGAGAGACCCTGTACCCACAATCACTGTACTGTTGTCTTGCATGATTCATGTACACTAAACCTCTTGTGTGAGGCACAGTGGGCTCTCTGATGATGAAAAGATGGAGCGTTATGAGGGACATACTGGGCCGTTTAGACTGAAACGACTTGGCAAAATGTAGCTGTGAGTGTTTTCTTGAATAGTGAATGAAATTCTGGAGGTTTCTCAAGTCTGATGGCTTGTGAGGTACAGTACAGATGGGTGATCTGACTAAAGTCCTCCTTTGAATGAGATGTTAAACCGAGGTCCTGACTCTCTGTGGTCATAAAAAATCCCAAATTTGCCCATTGGCCTCTGACCATCATGGCCTCCTAATCATCCGCATACACTGATTGGCTTCATCACTGTTTCTCCTCTCCACCAGTAAGCTGGTGTGTGGGGGTGTTCTGGTGCAATATGGCTGCCGTCGCATTATCCAGGTGGATGCTGCTCACTGGTGGTGGTTGAGAAGACCCCCCCCTTCTATGTAAAGCGCTTGGAGTACCCAGAAAAGTGCTATATAAATGTAACAAATTATTATTATTATTATTATAATGGTCTTGACTCCACTAAAACACAGTGGTTATATTTGAAAGCAATGTATTTGTGTAGAATGTCATAGCTGACATTCAGGTCCATGTGTCTCCACCCACGTCTAGCTCTTTTGTATCATTATTATTTATCTCATAGAGCAAAAATGAACATTTGCTGAAAATGTACCCATCCTTAGGCCTTCCTAGGTCTAGATGAGTTTTTTTTTTTAATCACAACAGATTTGGAGAAATTAAGCATTGAATCACTTGCTCACCAATGGATGCCCTGCAGTGAATGGGTGCCGTCAGAATGAGAGTCCAAACAGCTGATAAAAACATCACAATAATCCACAAGTAATCCACACCACTCCAGAACATTAGTTAATGTCTTGTGAAGAGAAAAGCTGTGCATTTGTAAGAAACATTTAAATTTAAACCATTGTTTTTGGCCAAAATATGCATTTATAATCCATATGCTTCCTCCAGTTACATGCTTGTTTAGAACTGTTTTGGACTGTTTTCACTTTTAAATGCTTATTAAAATGTCTTAAAGGGTTAGTTGACCCAAAAATGAAATGCATGTCATTAAGTCGGAACACAAATTAAGATGTTTTTGTTTGAATCTGAGATTTCTCAGACCCTCCATAGACAGCAACACAACTGAAATGTTCCCATGTCCAGAAACGTAGCGAGGAGATCGGTAAAATAATCCATGTGACATCAGGGGTTCAACTGTAATTTTACGAAGCCACGAGAATACTTTTTGTGCAAAGAAAACAAAAATACTGATTGTATTCTGCCTCCCGAACAGTGTTAGGTAGACTGTACCAGAGTTTGGGTGCTAAATAGAAAAAGGATCTGCCGCCCGCAGTTGATTTAGATATTCTAGGTATTATCAAATGGCCAGAGTTTTGAGATTGTAGCAGACGTGGAGGACTATAATGTGATAAGAGCTCGCTCAAGTACTGAGGAGCTAAACCATTCAGGGCTTTATAAGTAATTAACAATATTTTAAAATCTATACGATGATTAATAGGGAGCCAGTGCAGTGTTGACATAACCGGGGTAATGTGGTCATACTTCCTGGTTCTAGTAAGAACTCTAGCTGCTGCATTTTGGACCATCTGTAGTTTGTTTATTAAGTGTGCAGGACAACCACCTAATAAAGCATTACAATAATCTAACCTTGATTTCATAAACGCATGAATTAACATTTCTGCATTTGACATTGAGAGCATAGGTCTCAGTTTAGATATTTTTAAGATGAAAAAATGCAGATTTACAAATGCTAGAAAGGTGGGTGTCAAAAGAGAGATTGCAATCAAACAGCACACCAGGGTTCCTGACTGATGATGAAGAATCGAGAGAGCAGACATCAATTGTTAGACACTGTTCTAGGTTATTACTTGTGGGAGCTTTAGGTCCGATAATTAACACGTTTTTTCAGAATTTAGTAGTACGAAATTACTCGTCATCCAGTTTTTTATATCGACTATGCATTCCATAAGTTTCTCAATTTGATGTATTTCACCAGGCCGTGAAGAAATATAGAGCTGAGTATATCAGCATAACAGTGAAAGCTCACCCCGTGTTTTCTGATGATATTTCCCAAGGGTAACATGTAAAGCGTGAAAAGTAACGGCCCTAGTACTGAGCCTTGAGGTACTCCATACTGCACTTATGCACTTATATTTCGATATGATACCTCTTCATTCACTGCTACGAACTGATGGCGGTCAGCTAAGTACGATTTGAACCATGCTAATGCACTTCCACTAATGTCAACAGAGTTTTCAAGTCTATTCAAAAGAATGTTGTGATCGATAGTGTTGAACGCAGCGCTAAGATCCAGGAGCACTAATAGAGAGATACAACGATCAGATGATACGAGCAGGTCATGTGTCACTCTAATGAGAGCAGTCTCAGTACTATGAGATGGTCTAAATCTGACTGGAAATCCTCACAGATATCATTTTTCTCTTAGAAGGAATATAAGTGTGAGGATGCTACCTTTTCTAGTATCTTTGACAGAAAAGGGAGATTCGAGATCGGTCTGTAATTAACTAGATCTTTGGGGTCAAGTTGTGTTTTTTTTAATGAGAGGCTAAATAACAGCCAATTTAAAGGTTTTGGGGACATACCCTAATGACAATGATGAATTAATAATAGCCAAAAGATGACTTCTGGAAGCACCTCTTTTAGTAGTTTAGCTGGAATAGGGTCTAACACACATGTTGTTGGTTTAGCTGATTTAACAAGTTAATACAATTCTTCCTCTCATATAGTAGAGAATGAGTGGAATTGTTCCTCAGGGGATCTATAGTGCACAATTTGATGTGATACTGCAGCTGGCAGCTGCGTGGTTACAGTTTGATCTCTAATAGTATTGATTTTGGAAGTAAAATAGTTCATACATTTATCAGACGCTTTTATCCAAAGCGACTTTCAGTGCATTCAGGTTATACATTTTTTGTCAGTATGTGTGTTCCCTGGGAATCGAACCCACAACCTTTGCGCTGCTAACGCAATGCTCTACCACTGAGCCACAGGAACACTTCATAAAGTCATTACTGAAGTGCTGTTGGGAAATGTCAACACTAGTTGAGGTTTTATTTTTTGTTAATTTTGCCACTGTATTGAATAAATACCTTGTGAGTCTCTTGCTGTTTCTAAATCGTGTTATTTTCTATCAGGTATCTGTTAGATCATGACACTGTTGTAGAGAGCACTATGAGGGGTTCTTCACAAGCACAGTAACGGACATTTAAAACGGTTAAAAGAAAAGGCTCAAGAAACTGTGGCACAGATTAAGTACACTGCACATTAATATCTCTTTTCTTTGTGCTTTGAACTTCTCTCTGCAGACCCCTGCGCGCTGTGACTCAGTGTTGCTTCAAGCGCATCATTCTGCGCACGGGATGTGCATAAGTGCTTTATGCCGCTCTGTATTGAGCCTTGCGCATTATAATATTTTTGTGCAATGAAAGATTATTAATAGCCTTTCTTGTTCGTCTCATCTGTTATATGGTGCTGCTTCATTACTGTGCAGAACGTTTAAAAGAAATGTCTTTTAATTTTACAGTATTTATATTAATATATAAATATATTACTTTTTTCCATGAATGTATTTTACAACAATACAAAGAGCAATGTATATCATTTCACATTTTATTTTAGATTTAGTCCTACACTTATTCACTTTTATTTGTTCCCCAATAAATGTTTTCTTTTTCACTAATTTTAGATTTTATACAATTATTGTGCACTCATGATTTTTCTAGAGTAACTTTTGCTACTGAATTATCCACTAACCTAGTTTATAAAGGTATTTTTTGTCATAGATTATAATTACATATTCATTCATTTGTTGTTTTTCTTTACAGTAAAGTTGTCTATATTTAGTAGATTGTGTGTAAAACACAAAAGAGTGATGAGCAGGTCAACACACACTGAGATATAGAAATTATACACTGATTAAAAAAAAAAGCCCAGGTATCGGATCGATATCGGTATCGGCAGATACTCAGGATTTTTGGTATCGGATCGGTATCGGTTCTGAAAAAGTGGTATCGAGCCAGCCCTATTAACAAAATCTCCCAATAGCACAGTTATATCTTGAGGAATACTTTTCTTTATATGTGTAAGCCTTACAGTTAATCTGAACACAGTGCATATTTGTGTGTTTAGTGATTGGCAGAAAAAAGGGAAAAAATGCATAATATAAGAAGAAATAAGGTACAAATAAAGGCGATGTTCTGAAAGGCTAGCAGAATCACAGCCCTATGGACACAATGAGGACATACGTCTCATGGGAAGAACCAGATGCCTTCTCAGATCAGATTGCAGAAACTGTGTCAGAGAGTAACATGAGAAGCTGTTGAAATTAAAAACAAGACCTTAAGTGTGATATATGGAGGCTGGCACCTTTATGAGTCATGACCTAATGTTTGGTCAGGCTGAGGGGATCTGATAAAATGCTTGCCGTCTTTTTATCTCTAAAGTCATTGGCTCACTAGGAAGGGAGTTTTTAAATGGAAACATTACTGTGTAGTGCACTTTGGAGAATGGTAATCTAGGCTTTGTGTCAAATGTCCAAACAGTATTTTCATCACGAACAACAATTAGTTTTTACATTTTCATATCAGAGTGTAATATTACACTCTAGGTTGGTCTGAACTTTATTTTTTATATATAATTGTGGGTTAAATAAATATTTAAATGGATAGTTCACACACACACACACACACACACACACACACACACATGTTGGTTTTTATGGTTTACGGGGACTCTCCATAGACGTAATGGTTTTTATACTGTACAAACTGTTATGTCTATTTCCCTTACATGCCTATCCCTACACCATAAGACTTTCCCCTCAAAAAACACACTGTTGATTTATAAGCTGTTTTCCTTATGGGGACACATAAAATGTCCTCATAAACAACTTTCTTGAATATTGTCATACCATGTTGTAACATTTGTGTCCTCATAAACCACATTACACACACACACACACACACACACACACACACACACACACACACACACACACACACACACACAAGATATTTTGGCACAAACAGTTTTGGTTCCCATGACTTCCATTACATGTTTGGACCATACAGTAGAAGTCAATGAGAAACTGAAAGTGTTTGTTGACTAAATTTCTTCTTCTTTTGTGTTCCACAAATAAAATAGTTGAACAGATAATGTGTGAAATGATTGTTTTCAATAATGTGCAACGCATGCTGTAACAGCTCAAAAACCTTCACAACCTTTTAAAACCTCTTAATCTGCTTTGCTTTCTTAAAACCTTTCCTTAATCACCATTGCTAAAGTAATGCCATGTCTGTCTTGTTTTATAGTTGCTTGGTGTGGCTTTCCTTGGAATCGGATTGTGGGCATGGAGTGAGAAGGTGAGAAAAACAGAATTGAATCCATAATTCATACAATTGATCTTTATTTGATAGACATAACGTTCATGTGAAGTTGAGATGTCCCATACTGTATGAGGTGCAGTGATATGTTAGGGACCTATACAGAGCAGTGATGTTTTAGGATTACTGCAGTAATATTATA
>CM049819.1:42192958-42245458 GCA_027422435.1 Schizopygopsis pylzovi | reverse complement strand
GTATTTGTAGGCATTAAACAGCAAAATTTGCAAAAACGATTTTTTTAAATGTGACCCTTGACCACAGAACCAGTCATAGGGTCAATTTTTCGAAAGTGAGGTTTATACATCATCTGAATGATTTGGCATAAAGAATAAATAAGCTAATTCCATTGATGTGTGGTCTCGTCTATGCATCAGGATTCTTTGAATGTTTTGGCTGAGATACAACTATTTGATAATCTGGAACTGACGCGGTGCACAATCCTTTGTCTTAATAAAGATGGATTGAAAATAGCTCAAACGTTTTCTCAAATACAACATACGCTTAGCAGAATGCATTATTAACTATCGATCATAGAAATGTAAGTTTTGACTATATTTAGCAGGTAGGCAAATTCTACAAAATATCTTCGTGGAAAATACATGAAAGTTTTTACTTAATATCCTAATGATATTTGGCATAAAAGAAGAATATATAATTTTGTATTTGTCTCTCCTCTCCCAGTTTTCTGTGTTTCTGGGGATAATCTTCTTCCTGGAGCTGACCGCCGGTGTCCTGGCCTTTGTCTTTAAAGACTGGATTAAAGATCAGCTCAACTTTTTCATCAACAACAACATACGAGCCTACAGAGATGACATTGACTTGCAGAACCTCATCGACTTCACTCAGGAATATGTAAGACTGCAGCCTAGAGAGCAGAGAGAGCTCATGTCTCCAACATACAGACGGAGAAAATACACTAGAAAGTGAACATGTAAACAATGAATGTGTGCACAGGAGAAAAAAAGATAACTATTAGTTTATCTGCGCCACATGTCATTACAGAAGCAGTTTCGGTAGTTTGCAGTTTCTCCTTATTCACTGTCAGCACACACAGTGCACTCACTGAGATCCCTGTCGGTTCATGTTTCTTCACTTCTTTGAATAGTACGATGACAAACTGCTCAGAATTGAGTTTATATCGAGGCTGAAATGTGCTGACATTTAGAAGGTTACTGGGTCATTCAGGAAATGGTGCCGTTTGGGTCTAAAAGTTGTTGTTTTTCTTATCGAGAAGTATTTAATTCAGAAAAGTGACTATTGCACATAAAGAAATCATTATTTTTTCACCTCAGACTCGAAGTATTAAGTCCAAAACCACTATAGACATTGGAAGAACACTACAAGATGACCCCAATAGTCAGATTAGTGACCATCAAATATATCTAGAGACACTTTATAGATTGATATAGTGCTTTATTATTATAATTGAATGTATTGAGGACATTTAAAATACTTTTACCGATTAAATGAAATCCGTATCAACAAAATGCATCGTTGCACTGTCGAGGTGGCACGAAAGCTGCACCTGAGGAGGCATTGAGTTCACACAGACGGTTTAATGCAGCTCTGAGCTGGAATTAATGCATTTACACTGCAATTATAGTTGCATAATGCTATGATAGCAATTTCTTATGTATAATACTTTGAATATAGAAATTGTAAATGTTAAAAAAGTTACACATTATTTTAAGGTGCTCTTGTTGCAGTGCAATTATACATTTATGTACTGAGTAATATTAATTAACTACATGTACTTATGGGTAGGGTTAGGAATAGAGTTACTTGCATGTAATTATGCATCATATATTGTTATTATAATAGTAAGTACGTGTAACAAGGAGACCTTAAAATAAAGTGCTACCAAAAATGATACTTTAAAATATGAAATTAAAACCAGTAGGTGGCTGCAAGCTCGATGAGTGAGTCACTGAATAATGAATTGGTTCAAATTGGGTTTGTTGGAAATGTCTGATTCGTTCAGGAATGAAGCACGTGTGTCATTGAATCGTTCGTTAGACTGATTAAAATCAAATACAGATTCTTTCAGAAGTGCAACGGTGTTGAATATTGCTCCTGCAGCTTTATTTCAACTTATTTTGTTGGTGAAATAGAGCAAAAACAGACAATGCTGTCACTAAATCCACTTAATATGAACTTTATAATGTGTAATATTGCTTTAAAATATCATATGTTGTAAATCTAAAAAAACAAGGGGGGCTCATTTTTTGTCCTCATATCTTGAATTGTATTAATTTTGGTGGCAATTTGCCCCAAGTTCCCATTAATTTCTGACCCTGCTGGTTACAGTGTTGCAAAGTACCTGTAATTATTTATCAGAACTAACTGAAGAACAATTATGAGTAATATCACTTAGTTTTGGCTTGTCTTTTAATAACCTATCATTGAGAGCATATTAATATTTGCTTTGGAAATATTGTGAATGTTGCAGGGTTGAAAGTTCAAACATCATTGCACATTACTTCAGTCAATATTTCGTGGTTTGTGTCACACAATATTTCTTTACTGTTCAAAAACATTTATGATGACACTCACATTAGTGTTCAAACATAGAATTCATATCCTATATTTTCACATTTTATTTAATTCTATTTTTCTTTTTTTAGACTCAGTATTAGCTCCTCGGACTGTGTGCTGCGTGGCACCAGGTCTCGTCCCTCAGTATAACCTTCGTCTGCCAGCTGGCCTTCCATGCATCCCACACCAGTCATGTTCTCTCTAGCTGAAAATCAGTCGCTCACACTGTAGATTGCAGTGCTGATTTCTCTTATGCAAGGCCACGTTTGTCAAGCTGGCACACAAAATAAAAGCTCTACTACATTGGAAAAGTCGGTGGAGTAATGCCAACTCTTAACGAGGCCTTGCACAGCTTTAGACTTCTGTTTATGACCCATGTCTTCTTTTTATATCTTTGTCTTCTGCAGTTTGTTCACATGAAGTGGCAGCTAGTCTTGCAGACACTCACAGGTAATTCATGCACGCTTACACTTCCATAACACACAATATGATGGAAGTAATTATTCTGATATAATATTGATTTCATGCTAACTTTAATACTCTTAAAGGAACAGTTCCCCCAAAATGCAAACTTGCTAAAGCAATGTTCTCAGACCATCCCAGATGTAGATGAGTTTGTTTCTTCATCTGAACAGATTTGGAGAAATATAGCATTGCATCACCAATGGATGCTCTGCAGTGAATGGGTGCCGTCAGAATGAGAGTCCAAACAGCTGATAAAAACATCACAGTAATCCACACCACTCCAGTCCATCAATTAATGTCTTGTGAAGTGAAAAGCTGTGTGTTTCTAAGAAACAGATCCATCATTAAGACATTTTTAACATCGAAATGTTGCTTCCGGCTAAAATACAAGTCATTAATATTGATTTCTACAGAGAAAAGGTCTGAATCAGGAGAGAAATCTGCACAGATCAAGCACCGTTTACAGTGAAAACACTTTAAAACAAATATGTGGATGGACTTTGACGTGAGAGGACAACAGGAGACTTCACTGCAGGAATTGTTATTATGGATTATTAACTTATATTTTGGCCACAACAATTTCAAATGTCTTAATGAAGGATTTTTTTTCTTCTTACAAACATGCAACTTTTTGCATCACATGCATTAACTGATGTACTGGAGCCGTGTGGATTACTTGTGATGTTTTTATCAGCTGTCATTCTGACGGCACCCATTCACTGCAGAGCATCCATTGTGAGCAAGTGATGCAAATCTGTTCTGATCTACATCTTTGATGGTCTGAGAGAGATTACGTTTTCATTTTTGCTGGAACTATTAACACCAACCTAAACGGAAAGATCTGATTTGACGTGATTGTTGTGAACTAGCTGTGTTTTTCTCTTTGTAAACAGGCTTACGCCAGCACGATTAAGGTGGCGAATGATGAACACAAGATGCCAAGTGCACTGGGTTGTGTGTGTGTGTGCGTTTCCACCGTAACCTTTTACCATCTGTAAATAGTGCTACTTTTTCTAGTGTGTTTTATGTGTCTAAACGTGTGTAATGTGATAAAATGATGTCCACAGAGGTTGCGTTAACCAAAAAATGACCCCCATTTGCAGGACTGTAAAAGCATTACAAAATTCGAAACACTTTCCATCACTTTGACAAAAAATATTACATATGCACAAACATAATTGAAACCAGGGTCTGTCACAATTCAGTATTCAGGACACTAGTTAGGGATGTCCGGGTGCACCGTAAAAACCAGTGAACTAATCTTAAATATCACATAAACATATTAATAACAACAAATGAGTTTAGTTTGGCATGTCTTTATTTTATTAAGCTACAGTCAGTGTTAACATGGAGAAGGTTTATTTTGTTCCTCTCTCAATCATCATTGTATTGCGTTATATATTTTAAAACTACAGAGCTTTGATCATAAAACCAAGCATTTAAATATCATCAATGACATATTATTGAGAGACACAGCGTGACACATGATTTTTATAAGAACGTATTCTGTTATATTGTTATAAGGATCTCATTGATTTATATTGCAAGGTACCAGAACTTCATTTTTTTGGTCATACAAATATAAAAACTGCACCAAATGTAATGTTTAATGCGTTTCCCTCTTTAACATGAGCTCCATATTCCACACTATATGATCCTGATTGATCAAATATGATACTCATCAAAAACACATGCTTATTTAAACGGTTGCATTAAAACAAAATCTGACTTATTTCATATGTCTGGCTTTAAAAAGTCAATTATTGAGATTGTGTGATATCCACTAGACCTAGATAATAATCCAGGGAATGAAAACATCACAGGAAAGGTTAGTTTGTCGGTGGCGGGTGATTGTTTGTAGCGCAGCCTCCGTGTGCGTCTGAAGCTCAGTCGGGGAGTTTCTCATTCACCAGTTCTGAATTCTTCTGTTAACACTGGTTCATGCTCTTAAGTATAAACATTTGAAGCAAATCTTGCAGCTTATGTTCACTAAAACATTGTTTGTAAAATGTATTTTTGTTCTTGCACTAACAAATTAGAAATCCCAGAAAATGTCTTATGCAGATGTTTATCTTTCACAAGCAATTTCTGAGAGAGCCGTGTACCGCGGCAGTATTTTTCTGTAACGTACAGACTAATCACAAGCTTGTTTGTTGTAAATATCTGGGTCATATTGGAGCACTTTCACAATGCAAACACAGTTGGATGGCGTGACACACTACTGTATGTAGCACTCATGTGTAAGTGTACTTCACTAAAACTGCTTTTAACATGCTTTGTCTCTTTTTTTCTTTTAAGGACATTTAGATGTAGCTTTTACGGTTACAATGTATTTCAAATGTGTTCATGCTTATAAAAGAAGGGACAGGGTTCGATCTGGAGGTGTGATGATATTAATATTGGCAGTTATTTAGGCTGTCATACATTTACCTGATGCTCCAGCAATAAGAACAAACATTTTCAATAAATTATTGTCAGCATTGTAGTGGGCTTTCTGTATAATACATTTTTCAGTCATATGTTACCATTTATCCTTAAAAGCACTTAAAAATAGTAAACAGTGAATCCCATCAGCAACAAAAACATGCATCAGTAAAGACTGCTGTTAATGTCCAGTTAAACTGATACTCGTAATAAAATGACAATTTAATGTAATCTAAACACAGCACAGACACACACAACAGACAACACACACACACACACACACACACACAGAGACAGACAGACACACACACACTCACACACACACACACACACACACACACACAGACAGCAGACACACACACAGAGACAGACAGACACACACAGAGACAGACACACACACACACACACACAGAGACAGACACACACACAGAAGATCTAGACCACAACCACAACACACACACGACGATCAGACACACTCAAACATCACAACACACACTACACAACAGCACACACACACACACAGACAGAAGCACACACACACACACATCACACAACACACACACAGACAGACATAACACACATGACAGCAGACACACAACACACACAGACACACACACACAAGCAGCAGACACACAACGAGCAGCAGAGAGACAGACAGACACACATCCAGACAGACACACACATACAAGAACACACACTAGACAACACAACACAAGAACACACACAACAGACAGACAGACAGACAACACACAGCACACACACACACACACAGACACGAGACAGACACACGACACAACGACAACACACACAACACATCACAACACAGATTGTCTAGATTTTCTTGCCCCACGATGCATCCCGAGTGCTTCTGCTGATTCAATCCACTTAATTCCCCGCTTGACATTGAAATGGAAAAGACGAATGAGGGAGTTTTTATTCAACCTAAAGATTTATACAATTGAATAAAAGTCCACGGCAGCGTGTCATTAATCTGCGCAGCGAGCGGACTCGCTCAGGTCTTTCCTGTCAACATTCAATAAAACATTTCCACCTTATCTAATATTAACTTCGACAAGAAGTCAAGGTAGAATCACAGAGCATACATTCGTCACCAGCAATTGTTTTAATAAGTTTAAATCTTTGAAATGTACAGTTCAATGACATTTACAACAAGTATTTGTTTATATTTGTACGGTTTCTACTGTAGATATACTGGGTTGCCATGTGGTTCCTCGAGGGTACAAACATGATAAATAAAACTTAAGCTGACATAAAATGGCCACATAACAGTGTTTTTCACAGATTCGGACATGCAAGGAGGAGCATGTTCAGAGGATACTGGAGAGGATGGAAAGAAGGACAGGCAGCTCCACATGCAAAAAAGACACTTTCTCAAAAGAAACATTCACAACGAGTGTTTGTCGTCTGAGACATTAGTATTATTATTATTATCCGGTTAGCTTGCTCAGCGTAACTGTGGCGGTTTCAGCGACACACATAACCTGTCCCAGCTCGTACATGTCTCAGTAATCTCCCATGATGCCTACTGTATGTGTGTGTGTGTTAATCCTAGTCATTTTCTGACCAGGAATGTACGTTTTAAAGCCACAGTCCACCCAAAATTAAAAACATGTCACGATTCACTCATCCTAATGTTATTCCAAACCTATATGCAGTGCTTTTCTTCTCTGGAGCACAAAAGAGGATATCTTGATAAACATCATTCCCATTGACTTCCATAGTATGACAAAAAGTACAATGGAAGTCAATGGGACACAAAACCGTTTGGTTACCAACATTCATCAAAGTATATTGTATTTGTATGATCTATAGAATGTTGTAATTCCTTTCTTCTGTGGAACACAAAATAAGATATTTTGCAGAATTTGGTAACCAAATAGTTTCATTCTTCAAAAAAGAAGATTATTTTGAAGAATGCTGGTATCCAAACCATTTCGGTCCCACTGACTTCCATAGTATAAACAAAAATAGGAATTGGGACACATTGTTTGGTTACCAACATTCTTCAAAATATCTTCTACAGAATGTTGGCATGTCTTTGGTCGCTTCTTGGGTCTTTGCATTTCTTTCTTTGGCTCTAGGTCCGTTTAACTTCCATAGCACGGATAAAAGTACCATGAAAGTCAATGGAACCCAAAAATGTCTGGTTACCCACATTCTTCAAAATACTTCAATATAATGTAGGCATTTCTTTCGTTTGTGGAACAAATAAGAAGATATTTGAAGAATTTGGAAACCAAATAGCTTCAGGTTTCAGTGACTTCCATAGGAAAGAATAGCATGGAAGTCAATGGGCCCCAAAATGCTGGTTACCAACATTCAAGTATCTTTTATGTACAGTATGTCTCTTAAATGTATCTATACAATGTTGGAATTCCTTTCTTCTGTGGAATACAAAATATATATTTGTAACCAAATAGTTTAATTCTTCAAAAAAGCAGATTATTTTGAAGAATTTTGGTAACCAAACCATTTCAGTCCCACTGACCTCCACAGTATAGACAATAATACTATGGAAGTCAATGGGACCTGAAACATCCTTCAAGACATCTTCTACAGAACGTTGCCATTTCTTTCTTCTCAGAAACACAAAAGAAGATATTTTAAAGAATGTTGGTAACTAAACGGTTCCAAGTGCCATTGACTTCCACAGCATGGATACAAATACAGAAGAACTGTTTGGCATTCTTCTAAATATCTTCTTTTGTGTTCTTACAAAACAAAGAAAGCCATAGAGTTTGGAACGACATGAAGGTGAATAAATTATGACAGATTTATTTTTTTTTGGTGAACTATCCTTTTTAAGATATTGAGATTCCTATAATGTAACTTTTTTGAGAGGATCCTAACATGATCAATCGTTTTCCAAAGCATCAATACAAACATGATAGTCAATGGCCAACTAAGATATATTACTTCTTCACACATCCATATGACAATATATATGATTGTAAATTGCTAACAGACAAGAATGATTAGCTCTTCAGTAACTATGGTTCAGTGGACGGCTCCACAGGAAGAGCAAATATATGAAAAGACGTTTGCATGCAAATGGTCCAGAGGTGCCCTATCAACAAAGCACATTTATTCTATCTTCTATGGAAATTATGTAAAATTATGTTTTGAGAAGGGCGGCATATATGAATATTGAACATATACAACAAACTGGACGTTGAAAAAAACATGCACGGATCCAAGATGGTTAGTTGCAATTACCTGTGAGCAAAGCTCAACTGCAAATTCATGTCTTTTTATCTCAACTTTTATAGGTGAATTTCATGTTTGTTTTTTAATCACAGCTATGGTCTTTTAAAAATATGTTGCTGTTCAGGTATGAATCTATTGCAGAAGGCGCACAAGTATGGCCAGCCTTGGGTAACACTCTCTGCATGCGCAGTGAGCAAACAGAGGGCCTTATAAGCTTAGCAGGATTACGGAGTGTGGACAACATTGGACATGAAAACGGAGATATTTGTGAGGGGAAGTCAGGCAGAGAGTCTAGAGAAATCCTGTAGTTTGCCTTAAACTGCATCTGTGAGAGAGGCCTGGATGCCACCGTGTATGTTCTCATGTACACAACGGGAACACTGTTCATGAAGTTGCCAAGCTCTGATGTTTTCTGTAGGCTTATTGTAAGAAATGAGACTTCGCTAATAAACATTTACGAAAGTGATTATTATAACAGTAATATGAAAGTCATAAAATATAACATTATGTAGAAAACGTTTAAAAAATTGGTGATGAATCGTTCACAATAAGACGTTATGAAAGTAAATAGTGTAAGTTTGATTTTCAAAAACATCACCATCTTAAAAAAATGGTCTAGGAACAATTTGAACTCAAACATTGTTAGTATGTTTATGATTAAATAAAATTAAACACTGAATTACAATGAAGTTTTGAAGCAGAATGACTGAAATAGTATTTTCTTGTAAAACATACTCCAATAATCATAATTGTATTGTTTTTCTTAAAAACATTTTTAAGTGCATTTTTATTTATTTACATTTTTAAATATGTAACATGTTTAAAATTAAAATAATCCAAATATTGTTTACTTCAGTCAGTATTATTTTAATATTATTTCTATGCTATTTAAGTATTTAATCATCTTTTTGTAATATTTCTGTGCTATAAGTATTTATAACATTGGTTATTTTTATTTATTAATTTTATGAAATTTACAATTTCAATTCTGTACATTTTAAAATTCCTTGTTCTTATATGTTTGTAATCCTTGTTTTTATTGCTTGAAGATATTACTTTTTATGTAAGCACTTTGAATACACTGTGTAATGACAATGTCAATAATAATAAATGCTTGCCTTCTAATTTCAGTATTTTGTTAATTTGACAGTTACTAATTTCGAGTTTATATTAATTGTTTTAGTTTATAACCAATTCTACTATGTAGTTATTTCTGTTAGCATTGTATATTTGACAGTGTTCTGTATTTTAGATTACTATAAACTACTGCGCTTGATTTATCATTTTAATTTGTGAATTCATAATATGACAATAAATCTCATGAGGTATTTTCTTTAGTTTTAGTTTGTATAGAACTGATTTATTTAGACGTTATCAACATCTCATGGAAATAAATAAACATAGTATAATAATAACGGTGTTTGCATTATGTACATGTTAAACTATTTTTATATATACCTTTTGTTTTTTAATATTGTTGAATGTTTTTAGTTTATTTTTGATTTTCTTTAAATGATTTTGAAATTGTTGTAGTCATTTTCATTTTATTAATTTTCCATTTGTCTTAAATGTGATTTATATAATATTTAAGTTTTAGTTACTTTAATTAATTAATTATGTAAGTCAGTATTTGGATATAGAAGCTTCTGCTAATTCCAAATAAATAAAGTAAGTAATAATTAGTTTATTCCATTTCATGAATGATTCATGTATTAGTTTTTAGTGTTTTATTTTTTATTTGGCTTATTTGTAATTGCAAAACTATTGAATATTTTATTAATATTTATATTGATTCAGTTACTAATAGTTTTAGATAACAATTAAAATGTCAGGGCTTTTCCCATCCTGTTGCATGTGTCAGTTGTTTCTGATTCACCTTACTAACAGCAGATAGATCATGATTTATAGTTATTCTCGGTACGTGTAGTTCCTCTGTCAGTGAGTTGTGTAAACTCCCAGATTACACCGAAAAGTCTTATCTGGCTAAGTTAAATCAATTCAGTAGTTCTGAATACTTACCAACATTCTGTTAAACGATTTTTTGCTATTCACCAATCTTGTCTATCTAATCTATTGTTGTAAAAGCTTGGTCAGTTGACTATTATTAATATTTGTTGGTCTTGAAATGGTTTGTTCCTTTGAAAGTGCGTCTGCTAAATGCATAAATGTAAATCTGATCATAATCAATAAATCAATTGTGTATTTACTCTAAATACAATGTGTCTATTAGTATTTTTAAAAACAACAATTTTACCATAAAACACTTAATACTACAAATTGTATTAACATGTAAGTTTAGCTATTTTGGTATTTCTATTAGGCTTAGCTTCAGTCATTTCCCTGTAATCTACAGTTATTATAATTGTATTTTAGTAATTTTTGTTTTCTTTGCCAGACTAGTTAAAATTATGTAACCAGTTTATCAGGGTTGTTAGAACCATTCAAACTCTTAATAATTCATTTTCAGTCATATTAAATTTACATACTAAATTAATATGCTATTTTAAGTATAATATTGTATTAAAGGACTAATTACTAAATATTAGATAAGATTAATAATTATTAATAAGCTATTTCACTTAAGCATAGTAAATGACTTAAGATGTTAATGAACTAAACTTATAAGTTTCAAATTCAAATCTATTATATAATATATTATGTAAATGTATATAGTATACTAAAAGATATATCTGAAATCTACCCATTAAAATAGTAGTAGTGTTCAACTCTGGGTCATTTTTCCAGTCATTTCACTGGTAAACTGTACAGTTGACTGAGTTCACCCTAACAAACAGTAGTGTCTGATTTTTACCCAGTCATTTCACTGGTAAACGTGCACAGTTGAGCTGAGTTCACCCTAACATACAAGTGTCTGATTTTACCCAGTCATTTCACTGGTAAACGTGTACAGTTAGCTGATTCACCCTAACTACAGTAGTGTCTGATTCTTACCCAGTCATTTCACTGGTAAACGTGTACAGTTCACCCTAACATACAGTAGTGTCTGATTCTTACCCAGTCATTTCACTGGTAAACGTGTACAGTTGACTAAACATACAGTGTCTGATTCTTACCCAGTCATTTCACTGGTAAACGTGTACAGTTGAGCTGAGTTCACCCTAACATACAGTAGAGTCTGATTCTTACCCAGTCATTTCACTGGTAAACGTGTACGTTGAGCTGAGTTCACCCTAACATACAGTAGTGTCTGATTCTTACCCAGTCATTTCACTGGTAAACGTGTACAGTTGAGCTGAGTTCACCCTAACATACAGTAGTGTCTGATTCTTACCCAGTCATTTCACTGGTAAACGTGCACAGTTGAGCTGAGTTCACCCTAACATACAGTAGTGTCTGATTCTTACCCAGTCATTTCACTGGTAAACGTGTACAGTTGAGCTGAGTTCACCCTAACGTACAGTAGTGTCTGATTCTTACCCAGTCATTTCACTGGTAAACGTGTACAGTTCACCCTAACATACAGTAGTGTCTGATTCTTACCCAGTCATTTCACTGGTAAACGTGCACAGTTGAGCTGAGTTCACCCTAACATACAGTAGTGTCTGATTCTTACCCAGTCATTTCACTGGTAAACGTGCACAGTTGAGCTGAGTTCACCCTAACATACAGTAGTGTCTGATTCTTACCCAGTCATTTCACTGGTAAACGTGTACAGTTGACCTGAGTTCACCCTAACATACAGTAGGTCTATTCTTACCCAGTCATTTCACTGGTAAACGTGACATTACTGAGTTCACCCTAACATACAGTAGTGTCTATTCTTACCCAGTCATTTCACTGGTAAACGTGTACCGTCATTACTGACAACATACAGTAGTGTCTGATTCTTACCCAGTCATTTCACTGGTAAACGTGTACAGTTGAGCTGAGTTCACCCTAACATACAGTAGAGTCTGATTCTTACCCAGTCATTTCACTGGTAAACGTGTACAGTTGAGCTGAGTTCACCCTAACATACAGTAGAGTCTGATTCTTACCCAGTCATTTCACTGGTAAACGTGTACAGTTCACCCTAACATACAGTAGTGTCTGATTCTTACCCAGTCATTTCACTGGTAAACGTGTACAGTTGAGCTGAGTTCACCCTAACATACAGTAGTGTCTGATTCTTACCCAGTCATTTCACTGGTAAACGTGTACAGTTGAGCTGAGTTCACCCTAACATACAGTAGTGTCTGATTCTTACCCAGTCATTTCACTGGTAAACGTGTCGTTTACCAGTCACCCTAACATACAGTAGAGTCTGATTCTTACCCAGTCATTTCACTGGTAAACGTGTACAGTTGAGCTGAGTTCACCCTAACATACAGTAGTGTCTGATTCTTACCCAGTCATTTCACTGGTAAACGTGTACGGTTGAGCTGAGTTCACCCTAACATACAGTAGAGTCTGATTCTTACCCAGTCATTTCACTGGTAAACGTGTACAGTTGAGCTGAGTTCACCCTAACATACAGTAGAGTCTGATTCTTACCCAGTCATTTCACTGGTAAAGTGTCGTTCTTACCCAGTATTTCTGGTAACGTCATTGAGTAGTTCACCCTAACATACAGTAGTGTCTGATTCTTACCCAGTCATTTCACTGGTAAACGTGTACAGTTGAGCTGAGTTCACCCTAACATACAGTAGTGTCTGATTCTTACCCAGTCATTTCACTGGTAAACGTGTACAGTTGAGCTGAGTTCACCCTAACATACAGTAGTGTCTGATTCTTACCCAGGTCTAGTGCCGCTATGAGACCCAAGGCCACCAGCGCTTCGTTCTGCATGATCATGTGTTCACTCGTCGCCATGGTTATCAGGTGCTGAACTCCTCCACCTTGTATAACGGTTCGGACCACGTTCTGTTCAGAAAGAAAACAGCAGTCAGGAGCTTCCCGAGGACGTGGAAAAAACAGCTCCCCAACATTAAACCACATCTAAACATACACTCAAAAAACAAAGATTACTGGAGTACGTTTAACAAGAAAATACCATTTCAGTCTTTATACGTTAAAACAACAGATGTACATGGTGCGGATGGGATTTTCACTTCGCTGCACCATCACTGAAATGAGTAAGGCCCTATCAAATCTGTTTTATTGTTATTTGTTTAACCAAATTCGGTTTTATTCTTTTCCAAACGACCCCGTTTTAGTTTTTCAGGATTACATTTTTTGCATTTTCTTGATTAAATTTGAAAATGTTAGTAATCAAAAAGCATGTTTAATTAAATGCAATCATGCAAATAACCATTTATTTATTTACTTACGATTATAGGGCTCTGTCATTATTATTTTTCATAAAATACTACTTTTCATAAAATATTAATTTATCAGAGTTTTACAGTTAAAATTAAAACATGGATGAAAAATTGTGTGGTTAAGCTTCGATAACAACTAATAACATTATTATTATTATTACTAATGTTATTTTGAGATGTATTCTAATGTACAATAGTAATATATTCAATTTCTTCAAAGGTTAAACCAAACTTTTATTTTGATGGGTTGCCGTGAAGCCCTGTACGTTTCTGTGTGTGTGTGATCTGAAGATAGACTTTGTGACTCTCAGAGCAGCTCTGGAGATGAAGTTCATGTGCTTTTATATTGTGAGTCGACAGACACTGAAAACATGAGCGTCACAAATGCTTCCGCATGTGTGTAGTAGACAAAACCATGACCGCAGGACTCACATATAAATAGTCTTTTTGTGGTTTAATATTCTCAGACATTAGTCCATATCATGAATTGATTTAAGTGCACTGACCTACTTTTGATTTATTCATCCAAAATTTGACAAATTCCATGCCATTCCGGGTTATACAGTAAATACCATGTTTATGACCATGTTTTCTGCATCACAGAAATCATAGAGCCCTAAACGAGAGAAGTGCGAGACCTTGGACTTGCTGTGTCGGATGAGAGCGGACAGCAGGCGGTTGGACTCTCCCATCACCCCGGCATGGTCTTTCGCTTCACACCACTCCACCAACCGCTCCACCAGCTTTGTGTTTGTCCCCAGCTGCTCTGCTGCGTCAGCTGTGACACACACACACACACACACACACACACACACACACACACACACACAAGAGCGATAAACATAACCTACTGAACACAAACCACCGTAGAGCACATGCTACAACACACATATGTGACCCTGGAACACAAAACCAGTCATAACGGTCAATTTTTTGAAATTCTGATTTATATGTAATCTGAATAAATAAATAAGCTTTCTATTGATGTTATGATAGGACAATAATTGGCCGAGATATATCTATTTGAAAATCTGGAATCTGAGTGTGCAAAAATATAAAAATATTGGGAAAATAACCTTTAAATTTGTCCAGATGAAGTTCTTAGCAATGCATATTACTAATAAAAAATTAAGTTTTGATATATTTACAGTAGGAAATTTACAAAATGGAACATGATCTTTACTGGATATCCTAATGATTTTTGGCATTAAAGAAAAATTCATAATTTTGACCCATACAATGTATTTTTGGCTATTGCTAAAAATATACCCGTTATATTTATGACTGGTTTTGTGGTCCAAGGTCATATATATATATATATTATAAGACATGATTTCAATGAAGACCAACACCATTTTTCTGCAAAAACATAGATGTCTCCAGTTAACTCTCATCTCAACAGCTCAAGTAATCAGAAAAAATTAGGCTTAGTGTGATTATCAAATCATAAAGACTGAGATTTAATTAATATATGCACAACATGTTTCAGAACAAAGCATGGCACTGTGTTTATTAAACATAAAATCCATGTTTTCAGTGTCTCAAAACGCTCTCTTCTTTTCCTTTCCTGTTAATCTCTCCTAATTTGGAAGGAAACGCACTTATAAACGGGCTGTCGTCAACAAAAGATAAGCTTTAAGGTCTCCTGTGGTTTTCCACAAAAAAATAATAACTTGTAGGTTTATCGTTTGAAAAGTAAGAAATTAACACAGCCATAAATAAATAAATCGATTATATTATTTTTCAATTTTTAAATATAGTTGAATATTACAGCAGTTGTAATAATTTTGTTTAATATTTATTAAACAAAAATAATTCAGTGTCATATTTTTACTTAATATTTTAGACTTAAACAAAATTCGCAATGCATTAGACACATTTTAATCTTAGCAGAGGAATATTTGTTGTACAAATTAATTTCGCAATGCAATAAATCGTATACTTGACCGCAACATACTGTTAATTAAATCAATATCGTTCTGCCGTTAAGTGCCCCCCCCCGAATCATTAATTAGGATTTCCTGTTTTAGGAAACGCTACTTTGCAGCGTTAATACTTTATGTACAGTAGCTACATGAAGATCTCAGTTACGCTGATGTGAGATCTTTCATGGCACATTCCTCTTAAAGGTATATTTTGGCGTTAAATGTAACTTAATAAATCATGTCTGATAAAAATCATTCCTCAGTTTTTTTTTAAAGAAGAGGAAATGCTGATACAGTAATGCTCTTCATGGAGGCCAGACAGACAGCGTTTAAAAAACTACATGTGAAACTGTTTTTTAAAGCTCTTTCATGAAGTCTTTTGGGGGAAATGTGTGAGCTGTAAAGTGAACCCGATTGTAAAACGTCTCCTATTAAACTGTGCACTACCGGTCAAACGTTTGGGGTCGGTAAGACTTTTGAATGATTTTGAAAGAAGTCTCTTATGCTCACCAGAGCTGGCCTGAAATACTGTAAAAACCATTATATTGTAAAATATTGCGATTTAAAAGAAATGCGTTCTATTGTAATATATGTTTAAAAATGTAATTTATTCCTATGATGCAAAGCTGAATTTTCAACAGCCATTAGACCAGTCTCCAGCGTCACATGATCCTTCAGAAATCATTTTAATATGCTGATTGAACACCAGACGTTTGTAGTGTACTTCTAAACACGGTAAAAGAAGCATATTTCAGTGTTTTTTGTTACCCTCTGAGATGGGTTGAAGTGATTTTCTGTGGTCACTGGCAGCCTGTCACAGATGCTGTGGATACAGCTTAAGTAGTATTTACGCTGGAATATTAGTTTTAAACCCAAGCTGTCACTGAAAGCTAACACGACGGGACCGTGGCCAATGAAAGACAATGCAAATTCACCGATCCATAGTTGCTAAATGACAGAGTGCCATCGATCCTCCGCTCACTTAATATCAGAGACGGACTGCTGTGTCCTGAACCTGAGATCAAATCACACACGCTGTCTTCGACGGAGATAAACAGCGGTAACACACGGGGACTTATCAGCTAATCAACTGCAATTAAAAATCCATGGAATCAAGAACGGTGTTTTGTGTTTTAGCTCATCTTCGCTCGTGGTCATCGACGTGCAGACGCACACATTTGAAGCTACAATTAAATCAGTGTTATTAAAAAAAATATTATATACTTTATTAATGGTTGTGAATTAGCTTTTGTTTTTATACTTTCAGTATAAAATTTAAGTTTTATGTGCTTTTGTCATTTTTATTAGTATTCGTAAATAATAAAGTAATTAATATAAAAACAATATAAAATATAAATAATATAATATTCATGCTTGTTTAATGAAATCAATATGTATGAATATTATATTTATATTTTAGCATGTATATATTTAGTATTTTATTGTATTTTTATTTCAGTATTAGTAAAGTTAGCTTTAATATATTTTATTTAGCAATTTTAGTTCTTCAATCTAAACTTATTTTATTTTATTTAGTTGCCAATTTAGCTTTTCTAATTTAAGTTTTTCATATATTTGTGTTTCTTATATTCAAATTATATAGAAGTAATTAATAAGTATATATAAGTAATTAATATATAAAATATAAATAACATACACTATAATATTCATACTTATCTAATGAAAATAAACAAGTATGAATATCCATATTTTACAGAAATAATTTTTTTAACAATTGAAAAAAAATCTCTCAGAAAAAAAGGACCAAACAAAACTGATGATGCAATCTGCACTTGTGGGCGTGGCCAATTATTTTGTCCAATCACATTCGCTTTAGACTGGTATTGTCCCGCCCCCTAAAGAACTAAAGGGAATGCCTGTCCCAACGTACTGTTTCAAAAGGATATATGTTAATACAGTAAATCATAATTAATAATCAATAATACTTAATACAAATAATACACAATAATCTAGTTTTTATATATATATATATATATAGAGTTAAATTATAGGTAAGTGTATAATTTTAACATCCAATTTGGTTTGAGCATCACAACCAGTCAGCACAGCAGCACCAACTCAACCAATGGCATGATTCTGGGGCGTAACTATCTGCAGACAGTCGTTTTGTTTTCAGTTAATGATTACCCTGTGTGTCGATGAGCATCCGTAATGTTCCCAGAAGCTTGAACTGGACTGGAGGCATCTCAGATTTGAGGAACTTCAGCACTACATCCGACACACCGGCCAAGAGCATCTTAGATTTGTTGACCACTAGAAAAGAGAGAAGACAACAGAGAAGATTTAGTTTAAAGTCCTCCTGTAGTGAAAATCAAGTTTTTTATGTAGTTTATTTGTCTATGTAGTGTTTTTGAGTGAACTTTCAGACTGACCTGGGATGGCGAGGTTCCTCAGAGCGCTGAGGGCGGCATGCTGCACCGTCACGTTCCCCTCTTCAGCATGTCTGTCTAACAGCTCGAGAAGCTTCTGTACGATGCCAGTGTCTACCATGTGGATGCAGTTCCCATCTGTACACAAAAAACACTTATTTACACTCTCAACACAGCGATCGCCATGTTGCTGGATTGATCTCTAGTGTAGAGACCTGCGCGGGACGGATTTTTCAGTCCCACTCCCGCCCGCAAGATTCTGTCCCGCGCCCGCAGAAATATATCTTATCTGGTCCCGCAGAAATATATCTTATCTGGTACCAGCTCCCGCAGAAATATATCTTATCTGGTCCCGCTCCCGCAGAAATATATCTTATGGTCTCGCAGAAATATATCTTATCTGGTCCCGCAGAAATTATCTATCTGGTCCGCTCCAGCAGAAATATATCTTATCTGCTCCCGCAGAAATATATCTTATCTGCTCCCGCAGAAATATATCTTATCTGGTCCAGTTATCTGGTCCAGCTCCAGCAGAAATATATCTTATCTGCTCCCGCAGAAATATATCTTATCTGGTCCCGCAGAAATATATCTTATCTGGTCCCGCTCCCGCAGAAATATATCTTATCTGGTCCCGCTCCCGCAGAAATATATCTTATCTGGTCCCGCTCCCGCAGAAATATATCTTATCTGGTCCCGCTCCCGCAGAAATATATCTTATCTGGTCCCGCTCCCGCAGAAATATATCTTATCTGGTCCCGCTCCCGCAGAAATATATCTTATCTGGTCCCGCTCCCGCAGAAATATATCTTATCTGGTCCCGCTCCCGCAGAAATATATCTTATCTGGTCCCGCTCCCGCAGAAATATATCTTATCTGGTCCCGCTCCCGCAGAAATATATCTTATCTGGTCCCGCTCCCGCAGAAATATATCTTATCTGGTCCCGCTCCCGCAGAAATATATCTTATCTGGTCCCGCTCCCGCAGAAATATATCTTATCTGGTCCCGCTCCCGCAGAAATATATCTTATCTGGTCCCGCTCCCGCAGAAATATATCTTATCTGGTCCAGCTCCCGCAGAAATATATCTTATCTGGTCCAGCTCCCGCAGAAATATATCTTATCTGGTCCCGCTCCCGCAGAAATATATCTTATCTGGTCCCGCAGAAATATATCTTATCTGGTCCCGCTCCCGCAGAAATATATCTTATCTGGTCCCGCTCCCGCAGAAATATATCGTATCTGGTCCAGCTCCCGCAGAAATATATCTTATCTGGTCCAGCTCCCGCAGAAATATATCTTATCTCCCGCAGAAATATATCGTATCTGGTCCAGCTCCCGCAGAAATATATCTTATCTGATCCAGCTCCCGCAGAAATATATCTTATCTGGTTCCGCTCCCGCAGAAATATATCTTATCTGGTCCAGCTCCCGCAGAAATATATCTTATCTGGTCCCGCAGAAATATATCTTATCTGGTCCCGCAGAAATATATCTTATCTGGTCCCGCTCCTGCAGAAATATATCTTATCTGGTCCCGCAGAAATATATCTTATCTGGTCCCGCAGAAATATATCTTATCTGGTCCCGCTCCTGCAGAAATATATCTTATCTGGTCCCGCTCCCGCAGAAATATATCTTATCTGGTCCCGCAGAAATATATCTTATCTGGTCGCTCCGCAGAAATATATCTATCTCCCGCAGAAATATATCTTATCTGGTCCAGCTCCTGCAGAAATATATCTTATCTGGTCCCGCTCCCGCAGAAATATATCTTATCTGGTCCAGCTCCCGCAGAAATATATCTTATCTGGTCGCTCCCGCAGAAATATATCTTATCTGGTCCAGCTCCCGCAGAAATATATCTTATCTGGTCCCGCTCCGCAGAAATATATCTTATCTGGTCCAGCTCCCGCAGAAATATATCTTATCTGGTCCAGCTCCCGCAGAAATATATCTTATCTGGTCCAGCTCCCGCAGAAATATATCTTATCTGGTACCGCTCCCGCAGAAATATATATTATCCGGTCCAGCTCCCGCAGAAATATATCTTATCTGGTCCCGCAGAAATATATCTTATCTGATCCAGCTCCCGCAGAAATATATCTTATCTGTCGCTCCCGCAGAAATATATCTTATCCGGTCCAGCTCCCGCAGAAATATATCTTATCTGTCGCTCCCGCAGAAATATATCTTATCTGGTCCAGCTCCCGCAGAAATATATCTTATCTGGTCCGCTCCCGCAGAAATATATCTTATCTGGTCCGCTCCCGCAGAAATATATCTTATCTGGTCCCGCTCCCGCAGAAATATATCTTATCTGTCCGCTCCGCAGAAATATATCTTATCTGGTCCCGCAGAAATATATCTTATCTGGTCCAGCTCCCGCAGAAATATATCTTATCCGGTCCAGCTCCCGCAGAAATATATCTTATCTCCCGCAGAAATATATCGTATCTGGTCCCGCTCCCGCAGAAATATATCTTATCTGGTCCCGCTCCCGCAGAAATATATCTTATCTGGTCCCGCTCCCGCAGAAATATATCTTATCTGGTCCAGCTCCCGCAGAAATATATCTTATCTGGTCCAGCTCCTGCAGAAATATATCTTATCTGGTCCAGCTCCCGCAGAAATATATCTTATCTGGTCCCGCTCCCGCAGAAATATATCTTATCTGGTCCCGCTCCCGCAGAAATATATCTTATCTGGTCCAGCTCCCGCAGAAATATATCTTATCTGGTCCAGCTCCCGCAGAAATATATCTTATCTGGTCCTCCGCTCCCGCAGAAATATATCTTATCTGGTCCCGCTCCCGCAGAAATATATCTTATCTGGTCCAGCTCCCGCAGAAATATATCTTATCTGGTCCCGCTCCCGCAGAAATATATCTTATCTGGTCCCGCTCCCGCAGAAATATATCTTATCTGGTCCCGCTCCCGCAGAAATATATCTTATCTGGTCCCGCTCCCGCAGAAATATATCTTATCTGGTCCCGCTCCCGCAGAAATATATCTTATCTGGTCCCGCTCCCGCAGAAATATATCTTATCTGGTCAGTCTGGTCACGCTCCCGCAGAAATATATCTTATCTGGTCCAGCTCCTCGCAGAAATATATCTTATCTGGTCCGCTCCCGCAGAAATATATCTTATCTGGTCCGCTCCCGCAGAAATATATCTTATCTGGTCCAGCTCCCGCAGAAATATATCTTATCTGTCCGCTCTCGCAGAAATATATCTTATCTGGTCCGCTCCCGCAGAAATATATCTTATCTGATCCAGCTCCCGCAGAAATATATCTTATCTGGTCCAGCGCAAAATATTCTTATCTCACGCAGAAATATATCTGTATCTGATCCAAGCTCCCGCAGAAATATATCTTATCTGGTTCCAGCTCCCGCAGAAATATATCTATCTGGTCCAGCTCTCGCAGAGAATATATCGTATCTGATCCAGCTCCCGCAGAAATATATCTTATCTGGATCCATGCTGCACCTAACAGAAATATATCTTATCTGGTCCGCTCTCGCAGAAATATATCTTAGCATTCTGGTCCCGCTCCCGCAGAAATATATCTTATCTGGTCCAGCTCCCGCATGAAATATATCTTATCTGGTCCAGCTCCGCATAAAATTCTTACATGTACGCTCCCGAAAAATATTAACTGTCAATTTACTAAAAGCTCCCGTTCAAAATTACATCCTTATCTTTTCACAGAAATTATCTTATCTGGTGACTTCACGCTGTACACGCCCTCCGGCTAAAATATAGCTAGTCGCTTCCTTGAGTATCATCACTAGAAATTTACTTATCTGTCAGTTATCATGAGTCTCAAGCTCTGTTAAAATATACTTACGTCAACATCATACAGCAATGAATCTTATCAATGGTTCACACTTGCAGAAATATATTATGCTGCAGACAATTTTCTGAGAAGCAGCTGCAGAAATATATCATGACACTCATAAAATATAAACACTGGTCATCTGCAGAAATCACACTATATTCGGGCCGAGAAATATTCATTTTATTGTTATTATTTCTTGTGCAGTACCTGATAAACATCGTGTTATGTAGAAACTAGCTTTTCGGGACAGTATAAATAACAATAACTTCATTTTTTTATGACATCCTCTATTGTCTTATAAATTTTGCTCATTCCTGCATCCACGAACATGCACAACCGTAACATGTTTTGTTTTTGCTAAGAGTTATTGTTTTTTGTATCTAGTCCATGCAATCAGATATGGCAGCATGAAAGTGTTTGAGCATGTCACTTAATCTCACAAGCTGCAAATCATAATAAACTACGATTCAAATTTTTTATTTAAAAAAATCGAATATTCATAAAAGTCTTATCATTCACTTGAATTAAAAGCTTTTGGCTGTTTCCTGGCATATCACGATGGGCAATCGAGCAAAATATGACCAAATGCTGTTGCTCTTCTATGACTGGGATATCATTAAATCTCTGTATTTTTTGACTGATTTGTGGTATACAGTACACATCTCTGTATTTTGTATTTGGATTAAACAAATAAATAAAGTGAATGTAACCATGTAAGCATATATAATGTGCAAAAAGGGTTAACATCACATTACATTCTAACATTGCGATCTAAAACCAAAAATAATGCTTTTAAAGCAAAGTTGAATTTACTAAACTAAAAAATTAAATAATAAATGAACAAAAGCACAGACTAGGCTAATTGAGTAAAAAGGCTATTTTGATTACCCCATTACAGTCACTTTACAGTTAGTGCTATCATACAAATACACTTACATGCAGGTTTAAAATGTCCAACTACAAACATTTCAGCTAAATGTATATTTTAGTCGGAGTTATTGCGCTCCTATTTCATTGCGCTCTGTCTGTTTGGCGCGTGTTCAGAACCAAGTCTGTGGAGTTAAGCGAAGAATCACAAGATGGAAATATTTCCATGGCTTTCTAACATTTACAGACGGAGAATATACCTGTGAAATGTAAGTAATGCATTTAGGAAAAGAGCACATAGCTCAAAACAGCACGTCTCTATCAGAGCCGCTTTAAACTCAAAGATTCATCATTGCTGATACATGTAATTTATTAACATTTAATTATCTGATCGTAAGGTTCATGTTTACGCTATTAGTATGCACGTTCGCTAGCAAGCTAGTTTCTTAATCTAGTAATTGCATGTGTTTTTTTTTAAAGTTGAACTTACATTAATTTTACATGGCTTTGTGCTCTCTCGTGTGAGACGCGAGTGCAGCGATGATAGACGTCTCTCTAGAAAATGCAATAAATATGCATTCTGTGTGAACGGCTTGTTTTCAGTTTTGAGGTAAAGTCATCTCTCCACATTGATGTTATCTTTTTCCGCTATATTTTGAATGTGCAGCACCGCATCGACTGGACAGGCTAAAAAAAAGGCATTAAAATGCAACGACACCTCGTCATCGTATCTCGTGTGCCAAGCTGCCTGACGGACGCCTAAAACTCGAATGCAGCATTTTACTTTCGAATGTGGATTTTTATTTGAAATTCGACGAATATTCGAAATTCTAATTTTTTTTTTTTTGCCAGCCCTACTGTACAGATGTGAATTTACATTTCATTCAGCCTGAGGCATTAATTTCAAGTTTGGTGTGATATTTACAAACAAATATATTTACCATAAAATATAACTTTTATATTTGCCAAAAATATAACTTTTTATTTTAAAAACAAACAAACAAGCAAGCTCAGCCCAGATGAGAAAACGTAACACAATGCAATACTTTCTAAGTAATACAATTAGTTACTTTTTAGGCAGTAATGTAATGCATCACTTTTAAAAGTAACCTTCCCTAACACTGCTGAAGTCTCACCGTTGCGGGCAAAGTTAGCGATGGCGAGCGCTCCTGCTAGCTGGAGCTGGTGGTTGTTGGAGGGCACCCATGAAAGGACCCGCTGAAACACGCTGCCTTTACCCCCCTCAAACAGCTTCTGCATCGACTCATCTACAGGAAAACACATAACACATGAGCGACAACACAAATACATTACTATCACAGAATGATGCAGATTACAAAGCCTTTAAGAGCGATAACTATTAGCATCCAAATCAACAGATGATGACGTTCTGTTTATTAGAAGTTTTGTCGTCTACCGCTTTAAATGCTTGAGCTCTTGGAAGTGGCTGTTAATGATTTATCATTCATCATGATATGAACCAGCAAGGCAGGTTTTGGCTGTTTTATTCAGCAGAAAGTGCAGTGAACTTATGCCACACACACAAAAATAGGCCAAACGCATTAAATACACATTTTGTCCATTTTTAAGTTACGAGTGAAATTGTGTTTCTCAGAGTTTGATCTGCTTAAATCAGACAGTTCAGCTGTGCTCAGATTCAGAGAAAGTCTTCTGAAGTCATTTTATTACAGTAACTAACATTTACGTCAGAAGTTATTTCTCAATTACTCAATAGTGATTGATAGTGGCATTCAAGTAGAAGTGTTGTATTAATCTTGTCATGTGTAGCTTAATTGTAATTTCTCCGTTACCCATATACGATTATATTTCATTATGCATTTTATCAAATCATATAAGTTTGTAAGAAACTGTTTAATTTTCCAAAAGACTGCTGATCAGAGGAATGTAATGCAAGAGTGAAGTAAACCCACAATTTACAGTGTTAGATCATATTTTTGCCTGAAACAAAAACAATATAATGCAATATTTCTATCTGCTGAATGTAAGCTTTTCCATATCCCAAGCTCGCCTGCTGCACCGGGGACATCTCATGTGTGAGTCGTGAAAATTATGAACATAAATCTAGGAATTATTTGATTGTTGGATTTTAAATCAGCGGGGTTGAGGCATCAAAAGTAACTAAGCTATTTTATAAATAGACAACTGTAATATTATTACTGAAATCTTATTAGTAATTCGTTACAACTACTAGTTACTGCAAAAAGTAATTTGACCTCAAAAATGTACGATTTAAATTAATACTTTTATTCAGTAAGGATGCATTAAATTGATTAAAAGCAACTGTAAATAAATGTATAATGTTGCAAAATATTTATTTATTCATTTCAAATAAATGCTGTTGTTTTCTACTTTCTATTCATTAGAGAATCTTTAAAATAAATTATACACAATAATTTATGTTATTATGTTGTTATAATAATATTTCACTAATTTACTGTATTTTTGATCAAATAAGTGCAACCTTGGTGAGCATTAAAAACTAATTAAAAAAATCTTACTGCTCACAGAGTTTGAATTGACGTTTGATAGGACCTAGCTCCAGTACATTTTAGTTAAAGTCATTTTAATGCCCCATAATTCTTTCAGCTAGTGTTTAATATTGATGAAGTGAATTACACATCAGCCAGAAAAGCCTCACTTCAGCCTTTCCTTCTCCAGGTATAAGGGCAAGCATCCCTATTTAACCGGTAATACGTTTAGATAACTGCTGGGGGACTAAATGATGAGCGTTCACAGGAATAGCACATTTCATTAATTAAACACTGTATGAGGTCATAGCTAGACACTATGTCATTGTTTTATAAGGCTTTATTCACACAGAGGAAATGACATGTAACGTGCATTATTGTTGCATGCACCTATGTTTGTTCTTTCAAAGCATTTAATTAAGGGTTATCTGAGTTCTGTCAGAGATTTGGCCGAGTACCTCCCAACAGCAGAAGGACCATGAGGTCCGAGGCCGTCTTGAGCTGAGCCACGTCCTCCTCCCTGTCGCTGTCCACCGTCTGAGCCACGACCTCCAGCAGACACTCCACCAGACCAGCATCCACCAGCTGAAGCTTGATCACATCTGAGAGAGACGAGAGCCGATCGTATTATAGCACACCTTCATGTCTAACAGGGATTCACAACGCTAGCGCTGCACATCAGAGTTACAGTCGAGATCAGACACAAGCTACCTATTTTTATGCACATTTTTAAATATTGCATAAAAAAAAACACTGGATGGAAACGCCAAGATGTGCATAAAAAAACATATGCGCACCCTTGAGTAGAATAAACCATTTATCCGGTAAAACAAAATGCATAAACTATGCTGGAAACACATTTACTAGAAAAATTCCACCATGCGGATCAAAAACAGTCATGTGACTACGCTATGAGACGGGATAACTTGACTAACTAGTGGACTGATCTCGTTGCACAGCATCTGAAATGTTGTTTTGGTCCTTCTGAAATGCCTGATTTGCGTCTGTCATCCGAGTATAGGCTATTTCTGAATAATTGTCTTTCACGGCTGCGTTTCCAAACAGCCTCTGAAAGCAATGACTGCATTTATTGTGTTTCGATAAAAGCACAAGTGATTTATTATACATGAAAAGTATTATATTTTATTATTATAAAAGGGTTGATTATTATGAACCAACAAATAATTTGTTTATTAATTTACATGCTTTAAAATTTTTAGATTTAGTTGATTTATATTCTTTACAGTTAATGTACAAAGTTTATAATAATTTACTTCCAAATTGTATACAGAGGCTGTTCAAAATAAGAGAAAGTCAGTATAATTTAAGAGGATTGTATATGTTCAAAAAAGTAAGGGCAAGAACTAATGCAAAAAGTAGGTGTTTATCTGTTAAAGGGGTACATCTATGGAATAAAGGTGATAAGGAACTTAAAGTATGTCATTCACTTTGCAAATTTAAGAAAATGTATAAAAATAAGATGATAAATTATTATATGACTCTGTATAAATAAATAGTGGTTGTATTGTGTATAAAAAAAAAAAAGTGATGTATTTTTTTTGGTTTGATTTTGTTTATTTTGTGTTGTTTAATTTAGTGAAAAGTGTCGCCCATTCAGTTAAAAATGTATAAAGGGTAGGCATAATAAGCAAGGCTTCCGCCTACACCTTTTTCGGTAACCTGTATTTTTATTTTTATTTTTTAATTTGTGAAAATGTGTTTGTGAGGACCGGAATAAAATTATTATTGATTGATTGATTGATATTCAGTGGCTTCTCCTAGTTTTCTTAAGAGATGTTTAGAGCCAGTTTATCAGGAAGTGAGTTCTCTTTGACTCGTTTGATGGAAACGGTGCTTAATTTGCAAATGTTTTATGTGATTTTCCAGTTTTGCGCTTAAGTTAAATTTGCATCTTTGGATGGAGACATATTAGCTACAGACTAATATCAGACAGCCAAACAAACTCAGACCCAGGCTAAACTGAACCACAGAAACTAAACCAAAACCTGCTGGTCTAAAACCAGGCTGTAATGTTGGATTGGATTTATTTCGTTAATTGTGTGACTGATCAACGATTGGTCAATTTGAGCTTATCGGCATTTGCAAATGGTTTCTTGTATCAATTTCAAAGTCTAAATACAGCCTTGTATAAGTATAATCTTTTCAGTTTTCAGTCTTTTAAAATATCAATAAAAACTAGTGGTGGGCCGTTATCGGCGTTAACGTGCTGCGTTAACGTGAGACTCTTATCGGCAATAAAAAAAATATCGCCGTTAATCTATTCTCAAAGTTGGGTTGGGAGCTGGGTCTATACTACGCAAGCTATGATGACTTTCACCCTGATATTTTAGCGCGGATGTATACCTAGCCGAATTGCACTGTAGGGGGCGAGAACGAGTCTTCGAACTAGAGGCTCGCAGTCCGTGATGGACAGATTGTTAACGGCTGGTCTGTGTGGTAATACAATCGGGCAGGACATCCAAACGCTCACCTATCATTCATCAACCTCAAATATGGCTTTTCATCTGAAAGATGTATGTAGTAGCAACTTTACATGGCCGCTCAATATGATGTTAACCTAGAGAAATGTGCGCTATTGAAGTGTTTGTGTGGAAGCGCGTTTGCTGCAAGACAGGCTCCGGTGCGTTCACTTGCTCTTAAAATCTCCGTCATTTTTGGTCATACAGATAAAAGTAGCCGAATACATCTTTCGAATCTGTAAAGACTCTACGTTTATTTGTGTGCACTCAGAATAACAACGAAACGTTGCGCTTTTAAGCAAACAGGATGCGCTTTAGGTCTCATGTGAACTTGAGCGAGAAACTTCGAAACTCGAATATATCTAAAAATACAGTACATAGAAAAATATATCTATAGAGAGTGAAATGTCTAAAAAAAAAGAAATAGAAGACGTGTGTGTTAGCATGGATGATTTACATGAAATTTAATCTGTGCAACACTGCATAATAAGATGGCTTTCAGTTCAATATAATAACAAAAAACAACATTTGGGGTTTTTATTCAACTAATAAGGTGGGCACGCTGTGATCTGTACTATATTTTTACTGTAATTGACAGTTATCGGCAAAAAAAAAAAAAAAAAAAACACACGGGAGTGGGAGGGAATGGGAGTCATTCTTCCGGGAGTGGAACGGGATTTTCCTCCAGTTTTTTCGTGGGATTGGGACGGGAAGAGATTAAAGTTTGTGATGCATTTTGGAAACAGGAGATGAGCCCCTGGTCTAATGCGCCACCTGGCTTGAGAAACCCGTTCTCAAAGACTTACTTTTAGTCATTATTTGGGTAGCACACATATTCTGAATGCCTTCGGCAGAATTCAAATGAGCCATTTTAATCTAGATTAATCTAGATTAAAAAAATTAATCTATGCCCACCACTAATAAAAATAAATGTAAAAAAATAAAATATTTTATTGAAAAAATAGTTTGATTACAGCCATTGTGAGTGCATCTGATCTTATTTACCATTTAATTATATTAGTTAAACCTCAGCATTACATTAGTCTAACAACTGCCTTTTCAGTGCTTTTATAAAATAAACAAAACTCTTTAGATTTGAGCAATTTTGTGTATATATGATCTCGTAAAGCATGTTTTCTCCTTCTGGAGCATCAGTGAGTGTTTGAATCTTCTGTAATAATTGAAAATGAGTCCCTCAGTTGTCCTCGGTGTGAAAAGATGGATCTCAAAATCATACAGTCAATGTTGGAAAGGGTTAAAATACACAAAAATGCTGGAAAACCAAAGAATTTGTGGGAGCTGAAGGATTTTTATGAAGAACAGCAGAAAGAGTCAAGCGCATGAAAACTTTTGAACGGGGTCATTTTTATAAATTCAACTATTATTTTCTCTTGTGGACTATATGTAAACATATTTTATGTGAAATATCTTATTCAGGTCAGTACTAAATAAACAATAACATGCATTTTGTGTGATCCCTCTTACTTGGTAAAATAATCAACATTTTACCAAGTAAGCATTTTTACCAAGTATTGCATTTATCTGCAAGGGGTGTGTAAACTTTTGACTTCGATTGTATATCTCAGCATTGCTTCACATTAATCTAATGCATAATCTACAGATAATCTTTTTCCATTTTTTATTAATAAAATAAATAAGATAAAAGGCTGTTTGATTTTAGCAATCATTAATTTGCATTATTTAGCCTTAGACCACCCGTTTGACTAGAAATTGTCATCAGTCACAAAAAAAAAAAACATCAGTCAGACCATAAATCTGCTGCTTTTTAATGCACGTTTTCCCCTTCAAATGCATAACAGACTGAATTACATAATCCTCTGACCCAAAAAGACTAAACCAGTCAAGTGATGCAACAAATCTTACACCAATTTCTAATATATAAACAAATGCAATTCGTATGATTAAAAAAAAAATGCAGTTACAATCCAACAGACCAAATATTGGTGTTTCATATAGTGTCAGCGAATGACAACAACCCAGGGGCAAATCCTGCACGGATGTATGTCTGAGGTCAGACTGTTGCAGACATATGGCCGTCTCACCACGCATTTGGCTGGTTATGAAACGGCTGCAGTGTTCAGGTACAGCACAGCTCACCCTTCCCCTCTATATCACTCACACACACACACACACACACACACACACACACACACACACACACACACACACACACACACAAAACCGCTCTTCCTGCGGCCCACGTGACTCGCAGAGCTTCGCCTGTGGTGCTGTGTAGCGGCTCTAAGTAGGCCGTTGTCTTGGAGACTGGCAGTATGGGATAGCGGCGCAGCGCTGAATGCTAACAACCAAAGCGGCGCTTTCACACATGCTCTCAATGCTGTCGGCTTTCCATCTCCCACGTCTGCTCTCGCTCTCCCGCTGCTTTTATCAAAACATACAGGAATACTTACAGTTCAACCTTTTATACCACTTTCCTCTCATACAGCACACCACAAAAAGAGCTGTTAAAAAGATTAGATTAGTACAAAATTACATTAGAATACATTCATGCGTGTTTATGTTAAAAACAAGTCAAGTTATCTGAATACGGAATAAAATCTAATAATAGAGGGAAAATTAAGATTAAAAATAATCAGGGTTATTATAATTAACGAAAATCATAAAAAATGTGGCACTTGAAATTAACATTAACTGAAATAAAATATAATATAAGAAAAAACGTCATTTACTTCACATTTTCATTTAGTTTATCTTGATGTACTACAATTTTAATATATATGCTATATATATATATACAGGGCCTGAAATTAACACCCGACCACGCGCCAAATGCGGGCGAATTTTGCAATTGGCGGGTAAAACTGTCAATCTACCTGCCACATTGGCGGGTAGCCAATGAGAATTGAGTGATTCATTAGTTGTTGTTTTTTTTGCGTCTGTTTTTTTTTTTTTAAGTCCGCCATTTCGTTGGATTTTAGCTCAAAATGTGGCGGCACATTACTGGGGTAAAGAGGCCAGCTGAAACGAACAACCAACAAAAAGATGAGGATGAGTCAAAGAAAAGTAAAAGACGACGTTTTAATACGAAGTGGACAATTGGCGACAACGGCAAGGTTCGTGAGTGGCTGATTTATGACCGCAGTAACGTTACAGACGAAATGTATTTCATGCACTGACGTCCATGAAAGCAGCGCAGTTTGAGAAGATGCGACTCCTGTTTCGGAACGTTCACGCGATCGGCAAGAAGATGAGGCCCTTCTCTGACTATGTTTGGATGTGCGAGTAAGTATTAAACTGTTGGTGAGATGGGATGAGATGAGATAAAGCAAAGCTGACGTTGGTTGCGGGGAGGAGTTTCCTCATCTCAGCTCGTAGATTTACAGGCACACACACAAACAGTCAATTCGGAGAGAAATAAAACGGACATAAATTATTTAAACGTAAAACCGAAAAAAAACGCAATTTAAAAAGATTAAAAAATATATAGTCTAAGAGTTATTATTACTTATAATTATTTCGTTAATAACTTGACAGCACTTAAATGTGTATTCTTACAAGTTAAAGAATAATGTTTGTGTGATTTCTATTTTTCACCTTTATGAGGCAAAAAAACAAAACAAAAAAAAACTGGCTGGTAAAAAGTTACTGTGGCAGGTGGATTTTTAAATCCACCTGCCACGGTGGCTGGTGGTCAAAAAAGTTAACTTCAGGCCCTGTATATATATAAATGCTATACATATAATAATAATAATAATATACATTATACTATATAGACATTTAAAAAAACAAAACTATAACTAATCATTTAATCTTAAAAAAAAATAACATTTAAAGAAAATAATAAGACTTGTATTAGCAGAATAAAATTATTGTAGTTAACTCAAAATAAAAAAAAAATGTTACTTGAATAAAGATAAAATTTTGTTACCTGAACTCAAATAAAAAAAATTATCTATGTACTAAAATTGAATAAAACATATAAAACTATCTATCTACCTACCTATCTATCTATCTATCTACCTACCTACCTATCTACCTACCTATCTATCTACCTACCTATCTATCTATCTACCTACCTACCTACCTACCTACCTACCTACCTACCTACCTACCTATCTATCATCTACCTACCTACCTACCTACCTACCTACCTACCTACCTACCTACCATCTATCTAACTACCTACCTACCTACCTACCTACCTATCTACCTACCTACCTACCTATCTATCATCTACCTACCTACCTACCTACCTACCTACCTACCTACCTACCTACCATCTATCTAACTACCTACCTACCTACCTACCTATCTACCTACCTACCTACCTATCTATCTATCTATCATCTATCTACCTACCTACCTACCTACCTACCTACCTACCTACCTACCTACCTATCTATCTATCTACCTACCTACCTATCTATCTACCTATCTATCTATCTACCTATCTATCTATCATCTATCTACCTACCTACCTACCTACCTATCTATCTATCTACCTACCTACCTATCTACCTATCTATCTACCTATCTATCTATCTACCTATCTATCATCTATCTATCTATCTACCTACCTATCTACCTATCTATCTATCTACCTACCTACCTATCTACCTATCTATCTACCTATCTATCTATCTACCTACCTATCTATCTATCATCTATCATCCATCTATCTATCATCTATCTATCTATCTATCTATCTATCTATCTATCTATCTATCTATCTACCTACCTACCTACCTACCTATCTATCTATCTATCTATCTACCTATCTATCTATCTATCTATCTATCTATCTATCTATCTACCTATCTATATATCTATCTATCTATCTATCATCTATCAATCTACCTACCTATCTATCTCTCTATCTATCTATCTATCTATCTATCTATCTATCTATCTATCTATCTATCTATCTATCTATCTATCTATCTATCTATCTATCTTTCTAGAGGATAGATGTTAAGGATGTTATGTTGGCAAAAACAAATGCTTCTTTATGAATGAATGAACGATGCATTTATTTTGATATCTTTGAATGATATCTTTATTGATAGAACAAATAACACCTCATTATCTGTTTCCCTTCAATACACACTTCAGCATTCAAGTTTCACCATCCAAACACACACTCGCTCTCTTTCTCACACAGCTTTCTTTCAGGCGCACATTTCAATGCTGCTTCAAATCCTCAGACGCGCTCGCAGACACAAAGAGCAGCTGCCCGCGGCTGAAGGATTTGCCTTCAAATAAGCAAGTCCAGACCACAGCTGTAAGCAGACCCCAGAGTCCTATTGTGAGGAAACGATGGTGGTGGCAATGGCAGTGATAACACTTATTATCCAAACAGAGAAGCAGCTGAGAAATCTAACGCATCTGCGTAATTGTAGCTTTCTCTCCCGCGACTCAACCGCAGGCGATAGCCAGCGTCTTGGAAAAATCATTTTGAGATATTTTCACCTTCAAATAAGTCAGGTTTTGCATTGTGAGAGATGTCGCGATCTCTGTAGCTTGGCTGGTTTTAATGTTTTAGCTTACATAAACGCAAAAAAACTGGACAATTGGTGATTTTTAAAGGAGTCATATGATCCGATTTCAAGTTTTGTGTTTATGCATAGACAAGCTGTTTGTGCATAGATAAAATCCCTGAAGAAAACAAAAGAGATATATTTTATCAAAGTTAAGATTCTGCCACGCCCCCTAAAACGGTTAATTCAAACACGCCCCCACATGTCTATGTCACGATGTGGAAATATTTGCGTAAGGCGCGGTTTCAGTAACCGCAGTAGTGTTGATGCAGCCGTGTCAGGGAGAAGCTGTTTCTAAGCGAAAGCAAAAGCACTTTATTTGGGCTTCAGACAGCAGATGCATTTAGGAATCATTAAGATTACTTGCAACAGAACAGCACAACCCAGAAGTTATCACAATGCATTTTATGGATGACTGTTTCGTGAACCTAGGAGGGGAATTAATTCTGACTTTGCTCTGACAATCTGGCGCTTCTGAATCAGTGAGAGAGAGAGAGAGAGAGGGTCGCAGTGGAGTCAGCTATCTTAATTGTTGCTTGTGTGTGTGTGTGAGAGAGAGAGAGGGTCACATCACAGCGGAGTGTACAGCCCATCAGAAATCGTCTTAATCGTTGCTTGTGTGTGTGTGTGTGTGTGTGTGTGTGTGTGTGTGTGTGTGTGTGTGTGTGTGTGTGTGTGTGAGAGAGAGAGAGAGAGAGAAAGAGACATGGTCACATCACAGCGGAGTGTACAGCCCGTCAGAAATCGTCTTAATCATTGCTTGTGTGTGTGTGTGTGTGTGTGTGTGTGTGTGTGTGTACCTACTTAACCATATTTTGGGGACAAATTTGTACCCAAAAGTGAGGTAAACCTGACAAATTCTCCAAAAACCTCCATTTGGGGACGTCCTCATTTGTAAAACAGGTTTAAAAATAAACTAAACAAAGTTTTTTAGAAATTGTAAAAATGTAAAAAGTCTCCTGTGATGGTTAGGTTTAGGGATAGGGGCAGTGTAAGGGGATAGAATATACAGTTTGTACAGTATAAAAACCATTATGCCTATGGAGAGTCCCCATTTAGATAGCTAAGTAAACATGTGTGTGTGTGTGTGTGTGAGAAAGAGAGAGAGAGAGACAGGGTCACATCACAGCGGAGTGTACAGCCCGTCAGAAATCGTCTTAATCGTTGCTTGTGTGTGTGTGTGAGAGAGAGAGAGAGAGAGAGAGAGAGAGAGAAAGAGAGAGAGAGAGAGAGAGAGAGAGAGAGAGAGAGAGAGAGAGAGAGAGAGGGTCACATCACAGCGGAGTGTACAGCCCGTCAGAAATCGTCTTAATCGCGGCTTGTTTGCAAACACATACATGCATCATCACTATGTCTATCACGCGACTCTGTTTCCCTCTCTGGCTTGAACTGATGGTAAAACTTCGGACATTATTAACTGTCTTCACTTTAGTTTTGAAAGCTGAAGCTCGCGATTATGGAAAGAGGCGTTACATTTCCGACGTGGCTTGTGGTGTTCGGCCAATCACAATGCATTGGGTCAGTTGGCCAATCAGAGCAGACTTGTCGGAAGAAGGGACTTTTGAGCTTTTGAGAGAGGCGGGGCATAGAGGAACTACAATAATGTACAGCAATTAAAAATAATGTGTTTTCAGAATATAAAAGCATGTCTATATATTCTGTTACACCAAATACACAAAATAATGGTCTTTAAAAAAAAGCATCATATGACTCCTTTAAGCATAATATTTGAGAGTAAAATCTTGTTGGCTCATGCTCAAGCTTTATGAGCCAAAACACAGCTGCAAACGCATGCATTCATTTCATAAAGTGTCTTGTTTCTAACCACAACAGGTGGCGGAGTTTGACTTTCTACATAAGTAACACAACACGCTCACAGCTGGGAGGAAAAGCCTTTGAGCCGCTCAGTCAGTGGGTCAGTGGGTCTCCACCAGTCCAGCCTTATCCATATTCAAGCCTGATCAACAACTGCAGACCCTCAACTCACGCTGAAAGAAGCATGACTAACTGAAAGCTTAACCTGCGCTGTTTCGATGCATTATGGAAATAACGGAACAGAAATGCATCAATTGTGAATTAACAAAATACTTAAAACTCTTAAAAAAAAACTCCTTACAAACACGTACCAAGATACAGTGATAGTTATAGCTATGGTGCTATATGTATATCATATTCATATACAGTAAGGTTCTCCACAATATTTACAGGTTCAGTTTTTTTGTCATTTTGAGCTTATCAGCACTGGCTTATCATCAATTTCAAAGCCTAATAATAAAAATAAGTACATTTTATACTATCAGATCTTAGCAATTGTGTGTCCATCTGATGTTTGCCATCAACATGTTATAATATTTATGTATCAGCTTTACATTAGTCTCTCAGTCGTGTTTATGGATAGTCTAATAATAAGGAGGAAGTCGTGGCCTAATGGTTAGAGAGTCAAACTCGTAATCTAAAGGTTGTGGGTTTGAGTCTCGGGCCGGCAGGGATTGTAGGTGGGGGGAGTGAATGTACAGCGCCTCCACCCTCAATACCACGACTGAGGTGCCTATGGGCAAGGACCGAACCCCCAACTGCTCCCCGGACGCCGCAGCATAAATGGCTGCTCCAGATTGATTGATTGTCTGATTGTCTGATTGAAGCGCTACAGATTGATTGATTGATTGATTGTTTGATTGATTGGAACGCTCCAGATTGATTGATTGATTGATTGGAACGCTCCAGATTGATTGATTGATTGATTGATTGATTGGTTGATTGGTTGGACCGCTACAGATTCAATGATTGATTGATATATTTATTGATAGAGTGATTGATTGGAGTGCTCCAGATTGATTGATTGATTGATTGGTTGATTGATTGGAGCATCTAGATTGATTTACTGATTGATAGATTGAGTGAAGCTCCCCAGATTGATTGATTGGTTGATTTATTGATTGGTTTGTTGATTGATTGGTTGGTTGATTGATTTATTGGTTGATTAATTGATTGGAGCGCTCCAGATTGATTGACTGATTGATTAACTAATTGATTGATTGATTGATTGATTGGAACGCTCCAGATTGATTGATTAATTGATTGCTTGATTGATTGGTTGGTTGATTGATTGGTTGGTTGATTGATTTATTGGTTGATTAATTGATTGGAGCGCTCCAGATTGATTGACTGATTGATTAACTAATTGATTGATTGATTGATTGATTGGAACGGTCCAGATTGATTGATTAATTGATTGCTTGATTGATTGGTTGGTTGATTGATTGGTTGGTTGATTGATTTATTGGTTGATTAATTGATTGGAGCGCTCCAGATTAAATTATTGATTGATTGATTGATTGATTGATTGATTGATTGGACTGATTGATTGATTGATTTGAGCGCTCCAGATTGATTGATTGATTGACTGATTGATTGACTGACTGATTGATTGACTGATTGATTGATTGATTTGAGCGCTCCAGATTGATTAATTGATTGATTGATTGATTGATTGATTGATTGATTGATTGATTTGTTGATTGCAATGCATTTAAAAACTAAAATTAAAACAAAATAAGACATGTTTTAGGTGAATCAGGCATATTATAGTAAACAAAAACCTTTTCAGAAATGTTTGTACTTCAAATAAAATATGAAAAAATTAGCCTATTTGAGCTAGTTGCCAAAGCAGCATTTCTCATTAGTTTAGTTTTCTTTGGTTTAAGTTTCTGTAATGAAACTGAAATGTATGTATATATATATGTGTGTATATATATATATATGATTTCCATTGATGTAGGGTTTGCTAGGATCGGAAAATATTTGTCCGATATACAGCTATTTGAAAATCTGGAATCTGGGGATAACAAAAAATCTAAATATTGAGAAAATCGCCTTTAAAGTTGTCCAAATTAAGTTCTTAGCAATGCATATTACTAATCAATAATTACTACTAATCAAAAAAAGTTTTTATATATTTACGGTAGGAAATGTACAAAATATCTTCATGGAACATGATCTTTACTTAATATCCTAATGATTTTTGGCATAAAAGAAAACTTAAGACTGGTTTTGTGCTCCAGGGTTACATATATATATTTATGTTTTTTCAATGCATCAAAAAATATTCAAGCAGAAATACTTTCTTTCATAGAACAAATGACACTATTGACACAACAAAAAACATGGCATTAACCAGTACCATGCTCAAACAAGATGTAATGTACTTTTTGTAAGTGTTTTCCCAAAAGATACTATACTGACTGGTTCATGAGTGTCCAATCATTATTTAATATTGATCTCTGCGACTCTCACCGTTCTCAGCGAGTGGTGCCAACACCTCAAAGATCATCTCCTTCTTCTCATGCTCCACCTGCTTACTGAAGAGTCGAACCAGCTCCTCTGCAATATTCGTAGAGGCGAACTGCTCCTTGCTGGACTCTGTTCGAGGATCAGGTAAAAGAGTATTATCCAACATGTTCTGATGTATTTTAATATATGAAAATCAGGATATGTAGTAGGCAGTGTGACTGAATCGAATCGGTAACTCACCAAGCTCTGCCAGGTTGCCAAAGGCAATGAGGCACATCTCGATGAGCGCGGTGTTTTGAGAATGAACTCCCAGCAGTCTGACCAGTGTCGGGATCACACCCATGCTGATCAGCTGAGCCTGCAACGAGTCTAGAGAGGAAAGACAAAACAGGAGATTCTCTTTATTCTGGTTCAGGCAGATCTTTTTCTGACAGCATAGATAATATATTAGTCAATTACATTAATGGTTAAGTATTATGTATTCATCATTCTTCTGGCAATTACACTGCAATAAATTGAGTTTATCCAAGCGCAATTTTTTTTTATTAAAAATATTTATATCAAATGCCACACACAATAATATGATTTTCACAATGAATAAAAATGTGGTAACTTGCTATCCGCCACCACTGTCATCTAAAATAAGTTTTTATCAATAACTGCAAGTAAAACTAAAACTATTAAACCATTTTTGTAACTGAAATAAAGCTTAAATCAAATATTAAGAAATACAGATATTGAAAAAAAAGAAAAAATGTAAACACGAACAAAAATGAGAAATTAACAGAAATATTTTTTAAGTATTAAAATTACTAAAACTAAAATGAGTTAAAGCTATATGTAAATAAAACGACAAGCAATATAAACTACAATAAAAACTATAAAATTATAAAAAATAGTTAAAATTGAAAATATAAAACAATTAAAGAATTCAAAATAATATAAAATAATGTAAAATGCAAAAAATATTTTGTAGATATCCACTCAGAGCTTAATGTGTACATTTGTTTTTCAAAATATAGTACTTTTACCATTTTATTTTTAATTATGACTCAGTTTCTTTTTTTATGTACATGATTTGATTTCTTCAGCAAATCTTCTCAAAACTAAATTATGTTAAAAGTAAGCAAAAATATATCACTGTGTTTACTGTAACCACTGACATTAACTACAATATAAATTAGTTATGAGTGATTTTAACATCGTTTATATCCTGCAATGTTTGAAAACAGGCCAGAGGCTGAAAGAGCTCATTTACCCGCTCAAAGTATTACAGACAAGTACATTACATGCAGCCACATTATATACTGCTCTGAGATTTCAATTTTGTAAAGTGCTTTGCTGAGACTAGCACAGAAGATATAGTCTTGTCATGAAAAGGTGAAAGATAAATCAAGACCACAGTGGAAGGACTGCTTAGCCATCACATTGCATGTACATACACCGGTCCTTCACCACTGAAAATACTCGGTTCAACCACACTTGTTTTCTTGTACAAATATCCAAATGTTTTAGAACAGAAATCTACCTGCAAATTAAACTTATCATATAATTAGAGAATATCTTGTTAATTCTGGCAAACATTTTAGTGGTCAACACATTCATTACCAGGGCCGATATTTGGCCTTTTTAAATGATTGGCATCAGCCTATAAGGTTTTCTGTTTGGCTGATGTTTTGACTTATTCTTAGTGGTTGACTAATATATTAACGAGACCAATTTATCAACCGATAATTGGCATTTTTAAATTACTGGCATCAGCTTGTTTGGCCAATAAGTGTTAAAAGCAGCTTTTTGACAGCGTTAAAAATGGCAGAATCTGAGCGCAGCTGTGAGAGTAATCTTTCCATGATTTCAATGACTGAATGCTGCGCTATATACAGTTTGTCACACTATGTCACTGTGCACTGCATGTAAAATCAGTCTTACCTGGACTTCATTTGATAAAATATAATTCCCAGTGTGCACAAACTTGAGTAAAAAGCACAAAAATGTGTAAAAAAAAAAAAAAAAACTCAAATAAGCAAGACTCAAAAAAGTAATTTAATTCTTAATAAGTTAAATTCTTAACTCAAATAAGTACTTAGTTGAGTACTCAAATAAGTGAACAACTGCTTATTTTAGTGAGGGAAATAACTATTTGATCCCCTGCTGATTTTGTATGTTTGCCAACTGAAAAAGAAATTATCAGTCTATCATTTTAATGGTAGGTTTATTTTAACAGTGAGAGACAGAACAAAAAAACACATTTAAAAAAAAAATGATAAATTGATTTGCATTTTATTGAGTGAAATAAGTATTTGACCCCTTCACAAAGCATGACTTAGGACTTGGTGGCAAAACCCGTGTTGGCAATCACAGAGGTCAGACGTTTCTTGTCGTTGTCCACCAGGTTTGCACACATCTCAGGAGGGATTTTGTCCCACTCCTCTTTGCAGATCATCTCCAAGTTATTAAGGTTTTGAGGCTGATGTTTGTCAACTCTATCCTTCGGCTCCCTCCACAGACTGTCTATGTGATGAAGGTCTGGAGACTGGCTCGGCCACTCCAGGTCCTTAATGTGCTTCTTCTTGAGACACTCCTTTGTTGCCTTGTCATGTGTTTTTGGTCATTGTCATGCTGGAATACCCCTCCACGACCCATTATCAATGCCCTGGCCCTGACAGTACATAGCCCCGTCCACTGTCACTTTGATGCGATGCAGTTGTCCTGTCCCCTTAGCAGAAAAACACCCCCAAAGCATAATCTTTCCACCTCCATGTTTGATGGCGGGGATGGTGTTCTTGGGGTCATAGGCAGCATTCCTCCTCCTCCAAACATTTCAGTTGTTATTCTGTCTCTCACTGTTAAAACAAACCTACCATTACAATTATTGAACTGATCATTTCTTTGTCAGTGGGTAAATGTGCAAAATCAGCAGGGAATCAAATATGTTTTTCCCTCAATGTAACATTGGCTTTATTTCAGTCATTGGTCAGCCTGCTCTCTTAAAATATTAGTATCAGGCATAAAAAAATATATATATCAATTGACAACTACTTATTGTAATATCAGCTTTTTATCACTCATTGGTCATCCTGCGCTCCAAGATATTAATATAAGCTTTAAAAAATAAATACATATTGGTTGGCAACTACTTATTTTAATATTGTCTTTATATCGTCCATTGGTCACCCTGCTCTCTAAGATATTGGTATTGGCCATAAAAAAATCAATATTGGTTGACAATTACGTATTTTAATACTGTCATTATATCGTACATTGGCCACCCTGCTCTCTAAGATATAGCTATAAGCCATAAAAAAAATCAATATCAATTGACAACATCTTATTTTAATATTGTCTTTATATCACCCATTGGTCACCCTGCTCTCTAAGATATAGCTATAAGCCATACAAAAAATCAATATCAATTGACAACATCTTATTTTAATATTGGCTTTATATCACCCATTGGTCACCCTGCTCTCTAAGATATTGGTATTGGCCATAAAAAATCAATATTGATTGACAATTACGTATTTTAATATTGGCTTTATATCATCCATTGGTCACCCTGCTCTCTAAGATATCGGTATTGGCCATAGAAAAATCAATATCAATTGACAACATCTTATTTTAATATTGGCTTTATTTCACCCATTGGTCACCCTGCTCTCTAAGATATCGGTATAAGCCATAAATAAAAATAAATACTAGTCAATCACTACTTATTTTTATCTTAAAGCTCACTAAATGTATAATTTTATGTCTTGTTTGTTTACTAACAGTCATATTTTGCAATGCTGCACAAGTAAGCTCTTAAATACCCAGTGAAATGATGTTTCAGTTTGTCTAGAAATGTCTGGATGAGACACAAAGATGTGGGCGGCACCGACACACATCTGGTGCAATCAATTTGTCAAGAAGCAGATGTTGATCAGTAAATTCAACGAAGCAAAGAGGAGACGGCAGAGAGCTGTGTTAAAGAAAACGGCCCAGGCATAGGAAAACATCCAGTTAAAAAGGAGAAAACGTTATTGAGTACGATAGACCATGGAAGCAGAGTTTGGTACAAAGAGTTGTAGCACATAACCTTTAAAACATTTATGCAACAGAAGTCCCTCCATCAAATTTAATAAACAGTTGACAGTCCAAAATGCTTCTTCCCTACTACATAATTGCTTGTTATTTGCTTTATCGACCACAGAAGCTTTGCTGGTCTGAGCAAGATAAACATTTGAACAGCAGCTATTGGCTAAATGCATCAAAGGAGAAAACACAAGATAACAAGCCTTGGACATTAACCAGAAATCACTGACGAACTCCTGCCAGTAATCGAAACCCAAATGACGTCAAGGAAATGTCAACCGGGGACCTGCAGATATCACTGATGGAGAATGAGTCACGTTTCCTAAAAGAAATCTCATCTAAAGCTCATCATGTAAGATTTCAATGCTTTAAGTACTTTACTTATTCATTTGAGCAGAGAGATATAACACTGACAGTTTACAAACAGCGAAAATCAGCCATCACAAAACTAGATTATACCAAATATATGAATAATTAGATACTTTACAATATAAATAACACATCCCTGGATGCGGAGTGGTCAATATAGCCTCTCAGGCATGCTAAAATAGATGATATACTAACAGATATGAAGCAAAAACGTTAACAAGTACATAAATATGCCGTGTTCGTGGCTTTAAGATGTACTTACGTGGGTTAAAAAAGCACTCTAAAGTTCTGCTGATAGCATTTGATATACATTTTAACTATAATACATTTAAATTTTATTGCAATTAACATTACACACTTGCGTATATCCTTTTAAAGAATATTATTTCTATAATAATTACTCTTTTTAAAAATATGATAAAGTGTGCTGCTTCTTCACAAGGGAATGAATCAGCAATGAGAGACATTACGGTTCAGTGAGTATTTTGGTTGCTAGAAAGATGTACATAAAACCTCCCAAGTGATAAGATTATGTGATTAGAGGAGTCGTTTATCTTGGTGGCTTAGTAAACACGATGACAGGCTTTAGGTTAAAACAGATGCACTGCAAGGAAAAGCAATCTGTTACATGACACAACATTTGAGAGAAAGAGAGATGAGGGAAAGAAAAGACTGGTTCAAAGCAGCGCGAGGATGATATTCAGCAATAATCAGCAGCCTGCTGGCTGTTCTCTTCCATTAAAATCATATCTCATCATTTATTGTCATCAGGAAACCAAAAACGCCTGACCTAAATGTGTTGATTTGCACTAGCCTCTGGAAGCGAGGTGTAATAGATCGAAAAAAGCTATTACCATTTCAAGCCTAGCCGGCAAACCGGGATGAGTGAAGCAGGGGCTTGGCCTGTCCATCAATTATTCAAGGACATCGAGTCACAAAGATGTAAATACACTGCCTGCATTCCCTTAGATATTAAATTCACTGCACTGCTGAATAGCACAAGGCCAGAGCCTTATGTAACCTCCTGGGCATGCATGATACGGACACTGAAAACTGTGTCCCAAATATGTATACCAAGTGAACTATGCTTTTAAATGTGAAGAGTGACATTTTTTAAATGGTAAAATCCTAGTTTAATATGAACAGCCAATCAAAACATTGCTCTGTTTGTTTAAGCAGTCCAAACAAGAGATAATCGGTGGAAAGCGATCTCAATGGCAGTTGCTCGGCTGGAAATAGTCAACCATTGGTTCTTCGATTAAAGGGATTTATTTTTTAAGCCAATCCCCAGTAAAATTACATCAAGTCAAATAATGACTGATCAAAAAAAGTGCACAGTGCCATGCTTTTATTGTCAAATACACAGCTACTTTTAAAAATAAAATACATATTTTAAAAAGGGTTTTAAATTAAAAACATTTTAAATAAATTATTTAAAAAAATAAAATATAAATTCAGCCTATATAAAAAAAAATAAATATATAATTTTTTTTTTTTTTTTTTTTTTGCTACTGCGTGTAACAAAATGTAGCTACATTTATTATGGACAGTCATTAAAAACAGCAAGACGGCTAAATTGATAACATTAACACCAGCAAAAGACATGTAAGCTAAGCCAATCCCCAGTAAAATTACATCAAGTCAGTGAATGACATGGCTACTTTTAAAATAAAAATAAAAATACATATTTTAAAAAGGGTTTTAAAATTAACAAATATTAATTAAATCATTTTAAATAAACAATTAAAAAAATTCAGCGTATATTAAAAAAAATTTTTTTTGCTACTGCATGTAACAAAATGTAGCTACACTTATTATTGACAGTCATAAAAAAATAAAATAAAAGCAAGACAGCTGAATTGATAACATTAACACCAGCAGCTGCAAAAGACATGGAAGCTAATCACCACACAAAAGCAGCAGATTGAAGTCATTTAGCAAGCTTATGTCAAATCGGTGAAAGACCTTAGATTCAGAATACATAGAAGTTAAACATCACATAGGCTTTCTTAGACTGGTCCCCTACAGATATTACCGGTAACGTTCAACAGTTATCAGACTCAGATCAAAACACGTCTGTCAATGAGATACAAAGTTGCCTTATCTATGTAGCATTGATTAACACGTGAATAATTTAGAGAACATCTCAGACTATACCAATAAGGGACCATTCAAAAATATGGCCTGTTTTGGGGGATCGGTCATTACCATTATCATTGCTATAGTTCATCAGCATGCCACAAAAGACAGTCAAGAGCTTCCCGGTGGCCGGGTCAGTGCTTTCGGCCAGAGACTTAATGTGCTCGGCAACTATCTGAGCACCGCCCGCTGCGTCAACTGCACTTCTGCCCTCATCTGCAAAACAAAGAGGTCACATAAAAAGGAAATAAACAATAAAAAAGGCAACCAATGACACAAAGAAACATCAACCTGGAATATAATGACAGAAAAGAGGGTGTTAAAGGAATAGTTCAAGTCTTCCCGAACGATTCAGTCGCAGAATTGTCCTTTTTGGTTGAACTATTCCTTTAATGGAGAGACAAGCTGGGATATTCATGAATGCATCCTTATGGGATATAATATGACAACGTTACATGGAGAGCACAAGAAAATAAGCATTTTGAGATAAAAGAAGAGCAAATGAGATCAAAAACGGTCACTTTGTTTACAGCTGACATGAGGTGCAGACGTAGCTAAAGGCAAAACCAGAGACCAGAAGTGCAGCAGAAGCACAGCATACAGATCCAGACTGCAGCAGAATCACTAACAGATCCACAGAGACGCCGAGGTCCAGCATTATTCACAGTCACGAGCGTAACTGGATCTTCTGACTGTCAGCTGTATGCAGCACAATAAAAGATCTAAATGAGGAGTACTCAAATATTATTTAATGACAAAAGGTTTTCAAAGCAACATGAAATTAAATATGCAACCTAATTTACTTTTGTAGCATGATGCATTTCAAGAGAAAAATGCTATTCAGCGAGAAACACAAATGTAGGGTGGGACTCGACCTAATGCATTGGTTAAAACACAACAGTAGCATTCGGAAAAGTTTAAATGTTATGGTGTGGTGATGTTTATTTATTTATATTATGCCAGAATCAAGGCTATTTTCATGGCGATCTCAGAATATATTACACAAGCTATACAATTAACAACAAGTAATAAAAGACATTTCAAATCTACACTAGACAAAAACTATAAAATACATTCAGGTGATACATTTTTAAACACAGCTCAGAATAAAACCGTTGTCTATTTGCATTAAAAACAGTACAATCTGATCAAATATGCTTCACGGTCATTTTTGTTTGGCATGATAAATATGTGTAAGTCCTGTATGACCTAAAAGACACCTTGTAAAAACAACTTGGTTATACCAAGATCTAAAATTATTAAAAAAAAAAAAATCTTACACTAGCATTTGTGTGGTGATGTCAGATAAACCAAAAGTCATTTTCAGAGGTAAGATATTGCAGTTTAATAACAATTTGAGAAAATGTGCACAGATGAATCTCACTCCTACGAGATCAACAGCTGGCCAAGGATAGACTTAGTTCACACTGCAGGCTAAAGTGGCCCAAATCAGACTTTTTTGCCCAAATGTGACCCATATCTGATTTTCTTATGACAGTCTGAATTTTTTTTCAAATCAGGCTCAGGCCACTTTCATATGTGGTCCTAAATCAGATACATATCCGATGTTTTGCCGTGCGACGTCAGTCTGAACGGCCACGTCACATTTCATGTGATTTTTGCGTCATTGAAATGCGACTGACGTCACAATTCTGCGCTGGAGGAGGCGGGAAGATTAAAATCACAATATATAGACAATAATATCACTTCGTTATTTAGGCTCCGATTGCACATTAACTTAAAAATAGCTAAACACACGCTAACACGAGCAGCATCCATTTTTATTTCTGCAAACACAGTGCGCTGCGTCTGACGTCACGTCTTCTTCTGCGCGTGCGAGTCACTTCAGGGCCGTGTGCGGTTCACACATGACGGATGGCAGTCACATTTAATGACAATGTGAACAACAGCACAAAATCCGATCTGAGCATTAAGACCTGCCGTGTGAACTGAGTCTTAGACAACATCAATAACCACAAAAATTATTTGAAAGCACCAAAACTCGCAAGAAAATATGTTGGTGAAGGTTATAACAAAGTAAATGAACACGTTCTTGTGCATTACAACCTCCACAAGAAGCCATTATTTACATCATTTACTCGGGACATGTAAACATTCAGCACATTCAATCTTCTTTCACTGGCTGGTTTATGGATATCTTTAAGAAAATAATAATACTAAAAAAAATATTTGAAAATGTGAGCTGCTGGAAATAAATAAAATAAATAAATATTTTTTTTGGTAGTTAAAAAAATACAGATGAAAAACTAAATTAACTAAAAAAAAATTATTTAGCATTTGCAACTAACTCAATGCAACAAAATAATTTTAAGCTGAAGTACTAAAATTAAAATAAATGAATGCTAAATGGAAATATTACAAAATGAATAAAAAAAGGGGGAAGCCCATAAAATTACTAAAACATCACCTAAAATTAAAAAACGAAATATAAAAAGCTAATTCACAATAAGTAAATAATTAAACAGCATATTAATACGACTGCTGATTGCGTGCAAAACTCAAAAGGCACAATACTACAACGTTGTTGATGTTTTAGCATCTTGTTATGTGGTGGGACGGCTGTTGCTTACGAGCCAAACTCAAAAAGAAATCCCATCCCCGAGTCTCCTGTCTTCACTGTCCTGCATTACTACATGCTCTGACTGCCTGAATAAAAGTGATTCATGAAAGATGAATCCGACGCTCGGTCTCTTACACAGCACTTTAATTCCATTATAAGACATGTCACAGAAACAAAACTCTGTTTTAACCTGCACCGGAGATTTATATTAAAGCTAAGGGTGAATCCCATTTCTCTGTCTTACCCCTTCCCTTAGTTTTGCGTGTTCACGTGAGAGTAAGGGCTAATTCTGGTTTTGATCGAGGGGTAGGGGTAAGGGTAAGGGGTAGCTACCCCTCGAAACCAAGCATTTTCTCAAGCTTACTTGAAACCAAGGGTACCCAGAACACACTGATCCAGATCATCCAGAGAGTATTTTCGGCTTAAATTATTTATTTAAAATGACGACAGTCTTGTTTTGTGCTCTACACAGTCCTGTAACTTACATATATATTTGCAACCATGCTCTTAATAGAAATGTTTTTAAAAATCGCTATTTTTCCACGCTAACGTTACATTGCTGATTTACACAACAGTCCCGCGTTTCTCTGACGAGAGAAAACATCACTAAAACCCACGCAATCGACAAACACACACTTTTAGACGGAGAGTTTGTGATCAAACACACACTTTTAGACGGAGAGTTTGTGATCAAACACACACTTTTAGACGGAGAGTTTGTGATCAAACACACACTTTTAGACGGAGAGTTTGTGATCAAACACACACTTTTAGTTTACTGTGAGGGAGTTTGTGACAATCAAAACAACCACCCACTCTTTAGACGGACGAGTTTGTGATCAAACACACACTTTTAGACGGACGAGTTTGTGATCAAACACACACTTTTAGACGGAGAGTTTAGTGATCAAACACACACTTTTTACGACGGAGAGTTAGTGATCAAACACGGACACTTTTAGTACCCTCCTGTTTGAGAGTTAGTGATCAAAGGCACATCTGTTTAGACGGAGAGTGTAGGTAGGGTGACCCTCAAACACACACTTTTAGTACGGAGACAGTTTGTGATCAAACACACATTTTCAGACGCGAGAGTTTGTGATCAAACACACACTTTAAGACGGAGATGTTTGTGATCAAACACACACTTATTAGACGGAGAGTTTGTGATCAAACACACACTTTTAGACGGAGAGTTTGTGATCAAACACACACTTTTAGACGGAGAGTTTGTGATCAAACACACACTTTTAGACGGAGAATTAAACCGATGACAAACACACACTTTTAGACGGAGAGTTTGTGATCAAACACACACTTTTAGACGGAGAGTTTGTGATCAAAACACACTTTAGACGGAGAGTTTTGATCAAACACACACTTTTAGACGGAGAGTTTGTGATCAAACACACTTTTAGACGGAGAGTTTGATCAACACACACTTTTAGACGGAGAGTTTGATCAAACACACACTTTTAGACGAGAGTTTGTATCAAACACACACTTTTAGACGAGAGTTTGTGATCAACACACACTTTTAGACGGAGAGTTTGTGATCAACACACACTTTTAGACGGAGAGTTGTGATCAAACACACACTTTTAGACGGAGAGTTTGTGATCAAACACACACTTTTAGACGGAGAGTTTGTGATCAAACACACACTTTAGACGGAGAGTTTGTGATCAAACACACACTTTAGACGGAGAGTTTGTGATCAAACACACACTTTTAGACGGAGAGTTTGTGATCAAACACACACTTTAGACGGAGAGTTTGTGATCAACACACTTTAGACGGAGAGTTTGTGATCAAAACACACTTTTAGACGGAGAGTTTGTGATCAAACACACACTTTTAGACGGAGAGTTTGGATCAAACACACACTTTTAGACGGAGAGTTTGTGATCAAACACACACTTTTAGACGGAGAGTTTGTGATCAAACACACACTTTAGACGGAGAGTTTGTGATCAAACACACACTTTTAGACGAGAGTTTGTGATCAAACACACACTTTAGACGGAGAGTTTGTGATCAAACACACACTTTTAGACGGAGAGTTTGTGATCAAACACACACTTTAGACGGAGATAAAACACACTTTTAGACGGAGAGTTTGTGATCAAATTTGGGTTAATTTGTTAATTTGTTAATTTGTTAACTTTGTTAATTTGTTTAATTTGTTAATTTGTTAATTTGTTAATTTGTTAATTTGTTTTAATTAGACGGAGAGTTTGTGATCAAACACACACTTTTAGACGGAGAGTTTGTGATCAAACACACACTTTTAGACGGAGAGTTTGTGATCAAACACACACTTTTAGACGGAGAGTTTGTGATCAAACACACTTTTAGACGGAGAGTTTGTGATCAAACACACACTTTTAGACGGAGAGTTTGTGATCAAACACACACTTTTAGACGGAGAGTTTGTGATCAAACACACACTTTTAGACGGAGAGTTTGTGATCAAACACACACTTTTAGACGGAGAGTTTGTGATCAAACACACACTTTTAGACGGAGATCAAACACACACTTTTAGACGGAGAGTTTGTGATCAAACACACACTTTTAGACGGAGAGTTTGTGATCAAACACACACTTTTAGACGGAGAGTGTTTGATCAAACACACACTTTTAGACGGAGAGTTTGTGATCAAACACACTTTTAGACGGAGAGTTTGTGATCAAACACACACTTTTAGACGGAGAGTTTGCGATCAAACACACACTTTTAGACGGAGAGTTTGTTATCAAACACACACTTTTAGACGGAGAGTTTGTGATCAAACACACACTTTTAGACGGAGAGTTTGTGATCAAACACACACTTTTAGACGGAGAGTTTGTGATCAAACACACACTTTTAGACGGAGAGTTTGTGATCAAACACACACTTTTAGACGGAGAGTTTGTGATCAAACACACACTTACAGACGGAGAGTTTGTGATCAAACACACACTTTTAGACGGAGAGTTTGTGATCAAACACACACTTTTAGACGGAGAGTTTGTGATCAAACACACACTTTTAGACGGAGAGTTTGTGATCAAACACACTTTTAGACGGAGAGTTTGTGATCAAACACACACTTTTAGACGGAGAGTTTGTGATCAAACACACACTTTTAGACGGAGAGTTTGTGATCAAACACACACTTTTAGACGGAGAGTTTGTGATCAAACACACACTTTTAGACGGAGAGTTTGTGATCAAACACACACTTTTAGACGGAGAGTTTGTGATCAAACACACACTTTTAGACAGAGAGTTTGTGATCAAACACACACTTTTAGACGGAGAGTTTGTGATCAAACACACACTTTTAGACGGAGAGTTTGTGATCAAACACACACTTTTAGACGGAGAGTTTGTGATCAAACACACTTTTAGACGGAGAGTTTGTGATCAAACACACACTTTTAGACGGAGAGTTTGTGATCAACACTTGTCGTCTCTGGTGACGTAGCAGCAGCTAGCGATGATGTATGATGACGTAACAGTAACCAAGTGGTGTCTCATTTCATAGGGGAATGTTTTCACCCCTAGCGCTCACCACTCGGTTTCGAGGGACAAGGACTTGGGGTAAGACGAAGGGGAAGGGGTAAGACAGAGAAATGGGATTCACCCTAAGTTTTCCAGTAAGCTCTGTGACCAGAGGATGGTGTCTGTGTTCCTGTGGCTCAGTGGTAGAGCATTGCGTTAGCAGAGCAAAGGTCGTGGGTTCAATTCCCAGGGAACACACATACTGATTAAAAAAGATTTATAGCCTGAGTAAGAGGCTTTTTGTATAAAAGCGTCTGCTAAATGCATAAATGTAAATGTTTGTGTGTCAGACATGAGTCAGCTTAGCTGGTATGAACATTGTTTCAGGTTTGTTTACACTGATGCTTGCCCACGCAGCTGCCTTCAACCACACAAACCAGGAACACAGAGGACAAGAAGAGAGAACGTGATTTAGACGCAACAAAACTAAGTAAAAGATCTGAATACTGAAAACAAAGACATCGATCGATTCCCAAATTGTCTCCTTTGGTTTTGGACGCTGTGCAGTGAAAAAGACAGCTGCTGCGTGCGGTTTGCAAGTCGACGAAGCCCTTGAGTGAAACGGTGACAGGTGTCGTGTCTGTCAAAGGGTCATCCGGGATCAAGCTTCAGAATTAAACACACCTGTGTCCATTTGCCAAGGGCTCCTAATGCAATGCATCTGTGTCTCTCTGTTAGTAGCCACATAAATCAACTCCAAGCAATTTGAATTGAAACAGTTATCAATCACTATTTACTTAACCGCTAGAAATACATATCAGTATTAAAGAACATACAAATACTAATTAAAGAGCAAAATATTTTTTTTAGAATTATTTAGTCATTTCAGTTTTGCAACAAAACAGATGTGTACGGCGGCTTCTGTGAATCGGTGTTTATATCTTACCATATTAAAGGGTTACTCCACCCCAAAATGAAAAGTTAGTCATTAATCAGCCGCATGTCGTTCTAAACCCGTAAAAGCTTCGTTCGTCTTCGGAACACAATTTAAGATATTTTGGATGAGAACCGGGAGGCTTGTGACTGTCCCATTGACTGCCAAACAACACTGGCAAGGCCCAGAAAAGTATTAAAGGCATCGTCAGAATAGTCCATCTGCCATCAATGGTTCAACCGTAGTCCTTTTTTTTTTTTTTTTACAAAAGGTATTCTCGTAGATTCATAAGGTTACGGTTGAACCGCTGATGGCAGACTTTGTTTTTTACATTTGTTCCCTGTGTGGTGTAATTGTCCTTCCCTACAACTGTTTTAAAAGTACACCATAAAAATTATGAGCGCGCTCACATGAGCTGAAGATTCATAATATCAGTAGCATAATAAAACTGCAGTTTTCCTTCTCATTTTTGATGCATTTTTTTATAAAACATGAAGTTTAGGTGGTGCATTATAACATGCTCGTCCCTTTTTTTAAAGCCAACAGACTATAGTTACCTCACAGCAATGAAGCATGTTTTGCTGGCTGTTAATTGGTGGCGTAAGGGGAGAGACAGTCTCGCTCTAGAGAGCATCTGACTGAAAAAATATCTATGCAGTAATGAGTCAGCAATATTTTTCAACTGTAACATTTTAATTGCATATATACCCATTAAAAGTGAATTTGTCGATGTTAGTACATAGTAGTACACTAATATAAACGAGTAAAAATCACACTGAGAATATCATTTGTAAGATATGATTTATGTTTTATAGGTTTAAATAGCCACAGATGGGAGTCACTGGATTAATTAAATAAATCTGCAGAAATGTCCTCGTCTTTCCATCAGTCAAAATCTCTCGGTCCTGAGAGCTCCTCGACGCCTCGCTCAGATACACTCTTGGGATCGTCACTCTACCCTCTTTTCATTTCCCTAAACTCGACTCGTCCCAAAGGTTTTAGACATCTACAACATACAGTACGAGTCAATACGGCTCACGCACGCCACAAGATTACAAAGCAAAACACATTACAGCCATAAAGTATTTGTACACTCTCTCAACGAGCGGTGGACTTTCAATTATCAACCACTGCTAGGTCATCAATATGATTCATGTACAAAATAATTACCAATGGACTAGTTAATTAATTATTGATGCGAATTAATTCAATAATTCAAGAGTCGAATTATTCCTCTTCACGTTGGGACGTAACGTTAACGTTAGTGTGCCGATAGTATCATGTATCGACGACAGTCAGAGATATTGCTTGTTGGTTGATGCCACTGACGATAGCAAGACAATTATTATTATTATCGTCAGGCTAGTAATACTATCTAATTAATATTAGG
>CM049819.1:42102958-42187958 GCA_027422435.1 Schizopygopsis pylzovi | reverse complement strand
TCTGCGCGAGAGCGCCCTTTGCTTCGTGTATGAACGAAACACACACTGCATGCAATGAGTGTTAGCGTTACGTGATGTTTATCTCGCCTTATTCTGGGTCCGAATAAAACATCATGCACTGACTATCCTGTCTCTTTGAATTAAAATATATTTTTATTCACACCGGCTCTTGAAAACTTCTATGCAAACACACTTGCCCGAAAAAGCGTCCCCAGTGTGATCTACGCCCCTGCTTTAATTACTAATATGCACTTTTAAGGTCCCAAAATAGACCCTTTAGGTACAAACATGTAGGTACCACCACAGAGACAGCTTTTGTATCTTTATTTCAGAGAGTGTACTAAGGAATTACCATAAATCAATCAATGCACCATAGTAGGGTTGCACGATATACCGGTACTACGATAGTATCGCGATACTAAAGCTTAAAAATACCCGCGGTGCCATTGCATTTTTTAAACGGTAGTATCGTTCATACCGTAAAACCGTAATATATGTTGTATGCACGGCTGGCACACTATTTAAAATGCTGGCATGCATGTTCAAATGAACAGAAACATTGTTTGCCAAATGCCTTTTTGCTGTGCTCTGTGTAGTATGGTGTGTGTATACTTTATATCGTAATGTCTGAACGATCTGCCGCTGTTAGGATTTCTCTCTCTCTCTCTCTCTCTCTCTCTCTCTCTCTCTCTCTCTCTCTCTCTCTCTCTCTCTCTCTCTCTCTCTCTCTCTCTCTCTCTCTCTCTCTCTCTCTCTCTCTCTCTCTCTCTCTCTCTCTCTCTCTCTCTCTCTCTCTCTCTCTCTCTCTCTCTCTCTCTCTCTCTCTCTCTCTCTCTCTCTCTCTCGTACCGTACCGTACCGTACCGTACCGTACCGTACCGTACCGTACCGTACCGTACCGTACCGTACCGTACCGTACCGTACCGTATGCACGCTTAACTCGCTCGTCTCTCTTCCGGGTCCTGAACTCCCGCATTAACACTATCGTGGCCGGAGCAAAACAAATAACAGCAATTTCCCATTGATTATCAAGTCTGTGCGCTACAATATGGTGTTTCCTTTTGTGTTCGAATCCGAATCCGAATCGTTGGCTTGGGTGAATCACTGATTCACTGAACCATTCATAAAAACAGTAATTTGATTCGCTCCGGCAGTATTCAGCCGTTTTGAAAGAATCGTTTGAATGACTCAGTGATTCAATAACGAACTGCTGCCACCTGCTGGCCGTTTTTACCAGTTTCTTTTCTAAAACTAGGCATATACATGTTTTCCAACATATTTCTACATTCAGAATTTTTTATTTAAAATACATTAATCCCATAAAATATTTTATTCAATTATAAATAATAAATACAGTCTAAATGTACAAATGCCACATCTAAATGTCACTTCATGCTGCTTCTGTGCAGTGCTAAGATGAGTTTTGTTGACCTAATTTCAGGGAAAACAATAGCCAGTCATTAATTCACATTAAGTATTCAGAGAAAAATATTGTCTGTTTTGATTTATTAATTTATAATTTTTTTATTCATTTTGTAGAATTAAATTTTAAACTGACAACACTGCATGGATGGTATCGTGATACTACTTGGTATCGTGATACTTCAGCTGGTATAGTATCGTACGACATTTTATGGTATCGTGACAACCCTACACCATAGTAACAGCGCAGTAAACCGTACTGTAGCACATGCATCACTTAAATCCTAAAATCTATCCTGCTCCTGTTAGAAAGTGCTGGAGACGTTGCAGATGAAACGCAGATGTTCCCCGAGGAACGCTGACAGCCGAATGCCAGCGAGAGCTGCCAGAGATCTGGCACACCAGCAGGCCACTGTCATTAGCTACCGAGCACACTGCTAAAAGGCCATTCATTATTTCAACCTTTTTATCTCAGGCACTCTCCAAGCCCAGCGCTATCTGTCTGAAGTGCACTTTAAAGAAACACTTGTGTAATTAGACTATAACAGCACACTGACTCTGCAGGACTGCAGGTTGATCTGCTAGATCTGTAATTACAAACGCAGACGTAAAAGCCCAGCCACTTCTAAAATGGCGATTTGGGCAAGATTTAGTAATTGCTGCTTTTCTCCAGGCCTATTTTCTTTGAAGATACCACACTAGAGCCTGGTAAATATTTAATAAAAGTTCATTAAATAAAAATAAATATATTTAAATATTTAGTAATTTAGAAGCCAGTAATCAGAAAGACTAATTAAACTGAACAGAATTGCACGCTGCGCTGGTGTTTTTGCACAATAAATGTAATTGCTGATTTACTGTTGCATAAACACGGTAACTTATCTGACGGCGAACGACTGGTTCGGTCAAACAGAGTTCAAAAACTGACTGAAATGACGTCTACAAAGCAAAGTGGATAAATACATGCTCCGCTCCACACAGAAAGCCCTCCTGTATTCTAGTTTAGCTGTTATTCAACCCTAAACATCACATCTGTGATTGGATTTAGAAAAGAAAGACATTCACGGAGAATAATGCCGCTAGGAACAGTCAAAACTGGCCAATGGTACACTCATAAAAGCAAAATATATGTGAAATATTATAAATATTATATATAAATATAAAGAATGGAATCTCAAACACACATTTACCATATTTGATCACATTTAGTGCCGTCAAATGATTAACTGCATCCAAAATAATGTGTGCACTGTGTACATTAATTAAGTATATATAAATGCACAAAGTATACAGGTACATCTCAAAAACTTTGAATATGGTGAAAAAAAATTATAATTCTTTAGCTTATTTCAAAAAGTGAAACTTTCCTATATTTTAGATTCATTACATGTAAAGTAAAATACTTAAGTTTTTTTGTTTGTTTTAATTTTGATGATTAGAGCTTACAGCAAAATCAGTATCTCAAAATATTAGAATATTTACATTTGCGTTTCAATAAATGACCATCCCTACAGTATACATTCGTGGGTATCTCTTGTTCTTTGAAACCACAATAATGGGGAACACTGCTGACTTGGCAATGGTCCAGAACACGATCATTGAGTATCATCAGTGAGCCTCAGACACCATAGTTTCCTCCTTATGTAAATCTCATGATTAAAAAAAGACCACTGAAAAACAGGCGAATCAGGACATAACACCGACTGTGACGCAAGAGTTGGGATAACTACGCCCCGTCCTTCTATAAACCCGCCCTTGTTCGAGGCAAGCGCCAGCTGAACCATCAGAAGTTCTGCAGGTGTTGTAAATAAACAAGCGCGGACAACACCGAAAATGGCAGATCATGGAAATAAATGTAATGTTCCAGGCTGTGCAGGGGATGTTTTTTTTATATATATTTTATTGTACAGTGTTGGGGAAGCTACTCTGAAACTGTAGCTTGACCAGCTACAAGCTACTAGTAAATTAAAGTAGTTAAGATACATTCAAGCTACCCTTCTGAAAAAGTAGCTAGCTACTTCGAAACTACTTTCAATTTTTTTCTTTACATTTAACATTACAAATACAGTATCCCACAGAAGTGAGTACACAATATTTTTGTAAATATTTTATTATATCTTTTCATGTGACACTGAAGAAATGACACTTTGTTACAATGTAAAGTAGTGAGTGTACAGCTTGTGTAACAGTGTACATTTACTGTCCCCTCAAAATAACTCAATACACAGCCATTAATGTCTAAACCGCTGGCTACAAAAGTGAGTACACCCCTAAGTGAAGAGGTCCAAATCGGGCCCAAATTGTCAATATTATGTGTGGTCACCATTATTTTCCAGCACTGCCTTAACCCTCTTGGGCATGGAGTTCACCAGAGCTTCACAGGTTGCCACTGGAGTCCTCTTCCACTCTTCCATGACACATCACGGAGCTGGTGGATGTTAGAGACCTTGCACTCCTCCACCTTCCTTTTGAGGATGCCCCACAGATGCTCAATAGGGTTTATGTCTGGAGACATGCTTGGCCAGTCCATCACCTTTACCCTCAGCTTCTTTAGCAAGGCAGTAGGTCGTCTTGGAGGTGTGTTTGGGGTCGTTATCATGTTGGAATACTTCCCTGCGGCCCAGTCTCCGAAGGGAGGGGATCATGCTCTGCTTCAATATGTCACAGTACATGTCGGCAGCACTCATGCAGCCCCAGACCATGACACTCCCACCACCATGTTTGACTGTAGGCAAGACACACTTGTCTTTGTACTCCTCACCTGGTTGCCGCCACACACGCTTGTACGATGCAGTGTGCGCCATATGGTCTGAGCACTGACAGGCTGACCCCCCCAAACCCTTCAACCTCTGCAGCAATGCTGGCAACACTCATACATCTATTTCCCAAACACAACCTCTGGATATGACGCTGAGCACGTGCACTCAACTTCTTTGGTCGACCACGGCGAGGCCTGTTCTGAGTGTTACCTGTCCTGTTAAACTGCTGTATGGTCTTGGCCACCGTGCTGCAGCTCAGTTTCAGGGTCTTGGTGATCTTACACCAGCCTACACCATCTTTATGTAGAGCAACAATAATTTTTTTGAGAGTGAGAGCGATAACACCAAATTTAACACACCTGCTCCCCATTCACACCTGAGACCTTGTAACACTAATAAGTCACATGGCACCGGGGAGATAAAATGGCTAATTGGGCCCAATATGGACATTTTCACGTAGGGGTGTACTCACTTTTGTGGCCAGCGGTTTAGACATTAATGTCTGTGTATAGAGTTATTTTTACATTGTAGCAAAGTGTCATTTCTTCAGTGTTGTCCCATGAAAAGATTAAAAAAAAATAATAATAATAATAATAATAAATGTGAGGGGTGTACTCTCTTCTGTGAGATACTGTAACTGAATAATTGTTAATGAAGAATTCTAATAAAGTTATAAATAAAATATAATGAAGTTATAAGATAAGATATATGTGGTTTAAAACAACATATTGTAATGCAATCATGAATTTCAAATAGTAGGGTGAATTCAGGTTGATTGGGACACTTTTTCCAAGTAATGTCAATGACAAAAAGTGTCCCAATAGTTTGATTTTGTAAACTATCCGATACACACAATAATAAAATATAGTTACATTATCTCAAACTGACTTTCAAAGTGCACATCTACAAATGTAACATCAACGCAAGAACAAAATGAATGCAACAAACTGTATATGGAGGAGTTGTAAAATAAGCAGGTTAACCCTGCAGCGCATGCTGTATTTACTGACTGTGAATGGAGCCGCTCTGAGACGTCAATCAGATGCACGCGTGAACACTGGGCTTTGTGTGGAATCCCGCCGCAATATCCTTTGACAAATGATAAGCGGACTACTGTATCGTGATTTTATTTTCTGTTCGATTAGTGTTCACTACAAAACTGTGGGGGGACGGATTATATTATGTTCATCATTGTAAAATAGACATTTGACCTAGAGTGCAATAAAGCAGAAAATTAATCAGTTTAAAAAGGCTAGTATTCACCTTTATGTGCATAAAGTCTTCGAAGTAGACCGCATTTTAATCTTTGTTTTGCCTAAATTACAGTTGATTCGTGTGAAATATCAAATCCTGTACATCCTTTGCAATATCATCAGACGATCTCTTGGACAGACTGTAAAGCCGTGCAATGCACGAGATCACAACAGAAGGCAGTAATGAACAAATTTAGTTTGTGATCTCGTCAGAAGACGACGCTGCTTCAATGCATTACAGGCTCATGACTCGTCAGAACGCAAAATGTGCAATGTTGAGACCACATGACCAATATAATCCTTCTCGTTTTTTATTCATAACACCTCCTATTATCAGACACGTAATGCTTATGTAATAAATTAATCATGTCTAACTGCTTCCCGCCGGCGGGACGCCTAGTAGTTGACAGGGTAAAGTCGTAAAAAAAAAAAAAATGTCATGTCACATATCCACGGAAAGCTGAGATTCTTGTGATTTCAACTATGTAAACCATTTTAAGATACAATAAACACAGCAAGTACAATCTGTGTCTTTATCAGACCACTTTTTGTTTAGATAATGCAGACATGCATGATAGTACAGACATACATAGGAATAACACAGTATGCAATATAACACCAATATAAGAAAAAAAAAACACAAATTAAATAATGGACTGTGTACAGAAATAGAAATATAGGAAAAAAATGTATTTAGATTATAAATTATAAATATATATGTAATTTTAAAAGTGTACACATTTTGGATTCTATAAATAAATGTCACTATAATGTGTTTATGCTTCAGTTACTATGTGTCAGCAATTATTGACAGTGAATCTGGATGAGAAACTGAATAGCTCTAAGTGTAACCTTTCATTAGAGCCCAAAATGATGACTGTACATTAAAGCATTCAAGAATTACAGCATTGTATGTGTCGTTGGTTACAAAGCGTCGTTTGGAGTCTCCCAAGTGTAATTTTTTTGGAAGCGTCTAGACATAAAATTAGATAAACGTGTAAAACACTAATTTTCTAATATATTGTTTATCAAATGGGAAATTTGGCTTGGTAAGGCTTCATTCTGTGATCCCAATGTATTTTCCAGTTCATACCTCCCAGCTATAGTCATCTGCAGGCTTATATTTACAAACAAAAATGCAGGCGGAATTATTTTTTTCTTTTTTTAGTGTATTCAAAGTGCTATTACTCAATATCAGTAAGACTTACAGTGATTCTGACTGTTGAGAAACAAACCTCAGAGTGTCACCTTTCAAAGGAGACCAACACCATGCATATCATCCAAATGGCCCAAGAACAGCATGCAATTTACTTTGGGTATGCCTTTTTAGGCGTTTTAGGCTAATTTTACAGGAATCGTAAAGGGTTAAGCGCCTTTTTACGATGCCATTGTTGACTTTTGCGTGAAGCTGCATCCACACCACTAGGTGTCAGTAAGTCCGAAATGATTTAGGAAGCTACAACTGGCGATGCAGGAGCACTTACCATTTTTGGCCACCTCTGCAATGATGTTGGCTACTTTTGGTGTGCATGAGTTCTGCGCAGACAGAAGAGCAGGCATCATGGCAAGAACCCCCATCTGCTGGATCTTTCCACTGGTCTCAACATCTGAAAAACAGAGCGAGGAACATCAGTGAATTATATGATCATCAGAAAGGAGCTGACCTGCAAACAAAGGTTTCAGATTCAGCCCAAAAGTAGTGACGTATCATTGAAATAAAACACTTCCAACATGACATCTAGATATGGAGATTTTGGTTTGACTTGTTCATATTGAACCTGTGAACAATTGAAACACTTTCATAGATGGTTATTTTTCCAGTTAAAGGTTTCAGATTCAGCCCAAAAGTAGTGACCCAGGAAGTGAAGTATCATTGAAATAAAACACTTTATGTCATGACATAAACATGACATCTAGTCTAGATATGGAGACTTGTTCTTCATATTGAACCTGTGAACAATTGAAACATTTTCATAGATGGTTATTTTTCCAGTTAAAGGTTTCAGATTCAGCCCAAAAGTAGTGACCCAGGAAGTGAAGGATCATTGAAATAAAACACTTTATGTCATGACATAAACATGACATCTAGTCTAGATATGGAGACTTGTTCTTCATATTGAACCTGTGAACAATTGAAACACTTTCATAGATAGTTATTTTTCCAGTTATAACGTCATAAATCTAGTCAATGTGTACTTTAATGTGCTACAGTCCCTTGGCAATAATTACAGAAATCTATTTAACCACAGACAATGTGTTTCTAAGGTTGTGATGGTAAATTTGACATCTTTCGCTCTTCTGATTGCCATAATCACAATCTATTGGAAACTTCACTAATAGAGCAAATGGAAACACAAAAATCACATTTGCTGTAGTCTTCCGCTCACCACGATAGAAATGTATCCTTGTATGATGACTTTCTCTTCCGAGAGCATCAGAGATGTAAAAATGGTCCATTTAGGACTTACACAGGGTTCACTTTTTGAACAATGAATTTCCACGACGTACATGTCCTTTAAAATCGTTAATGATCGCTAGAAAAGATTTTCATTTCAGACACGAATCTTTGTAATTAATGCATCGACACAAGAATACTTACTAAGTCTCTCAACCAGTAAAACTGATGTTAACACCGATGTAGGTTTGTGGGGAGGTTTTACACAACCACATATAAAGAGCAATAACTAGTTGCTGAAACTAAGTAATTTTAAAGCACATCAAAACTAGGAACAGGTTTTTATCCGCCTGGTAACAAAGTCATATTTTCAATAGACAAAAAAAACTTTTTAGTTAACTAAAGTATAGCTGAAATAAAATAAAATATAAACATTGTATTAAAAGAAAATGTAAAATGTTGCCTTGGCAATTAACTGAAATAAAAGTAGAAGTATTTAAATTAATACAACTGAAATTAAATGGAATAAAATTTAAAAACTTTTTTAAACTAACAAAAATCACAAACAAAAAACGAATAAAAAAAAAACTAAGATTAAAATGTATTACAAATGTTAAGGAATACTTTAACAGTATATAATAATACTAAATTAACACTGATTTACAAGGTTTGATACAACAAGCAGAACTAAGGATTGAACGTACAGGCTTTTTAATAAACTAGACATTCACAAGCAGAACCATATTTTAATTCGTTTTCTGAGTTGTGTTTATGTAGTCATGATGATTACTTTTAGACAGACAGAAATACCAATCACAAAATCTACACACTTCTTTTCTATAATTATTGATTTTTCCCCAAAATGATCTCTAATCTAACCGCTAAATGGTAAATAAACTAGGGGTGCTCCGATCGGGGTTTTCCATCACCGATCACAGAAACAGTATCTGCCGATACGATCACCGATCTTTTTAAAGCCTTCTTTTTATCATGTAGAATTATTTATAGTGGAGACCCAATCAAGATTTTTAGACATTTATTCAAGGCCTGGATTTCATTTTTGAAAATTAATCCCCCTCTTAACACACTGGGATGAATATCGACGCGCGTTATTCGCCAGCGTTTTTCAACGCGTTTTTTGTGTTCACACCCAAGCGATTTTTGCTGACGATGAGCCGAGTGAACATGCAAATCCATTCCCTGACATTAGATGGCGCTTAATGTAAAACAGAAATACCCCGGTACACAAGGTGGCGCTGTGCAACTTTACGCTTCTGACACTCGCTTGTCACTCAGAAGAAGAGAGCAAGTATTTACGCGCTTGTCAAAATCATACAAAGAAAACATGGATATTTCAAGCACCAGAAGCTCCAGCGATGAAGAAATTATTGTTCTGTTGAATGAGGAAAGACGCCGGAAAAGACACCGGCAGTGTAGACGCTACGTGGCGTATATCTTCTTCGTCGTTACGTATGTGAGCTCGGCAAGACTTTTGTGTTTGAGCGCCCCCAAGTTGTGTTTTACTGTAACTTCAGCAGCTCCAGACACGTGAGCAAAAGCGCCAATCTCATTGGTCGGATAGTTTTTGACGCGGCGCGTCGAACCAAAAAAAACGAACCCAAGGCATTTAAAAAAAAATTACGCTTTTACGCGTGGCGTTTTTCGCGTCGGTGTGCACACTCACATTGGCGCCCTTTGTTTAGTCACGAGGCGTTAAACGTCGGCGAATATCGCTCGTGAAATTCGTCCCGGTGTGTACGGGCCTTTAGGTGACTCTTGTGAGAGGGGATTTTGTTTTATTCTTTAGGGCTGGAGGGCTTTTTTTTTTTTAATATATATATATATATTTATCTCACCTAAATGTTTGATCATGCACAGGATTTTTGTTTTGACAATCGTGCAATGGATGCACAATAGCTTACACACAGCCTGTTTTCATGAGCTGTATGTGAGGCGGCCTTTTACACCTGATTCTCACACATACTATATATAAGAAACACGTTTCAATGCTTTTTACTTTTGCATTGCATTGATTTATATGTTAAGTCGCTCAAGTGAGTGGCAAAACATTTAACCTACTTTTCTAACATTATCACAAACAGTCTAAATTAAAACTTACCCCTGACAGAAGCACAGTCAGCGATACTGCCTTTTCTTTTGCATTTAAATCTTTATTACAAGCAATCCTGCGGTTCATAAAGAACTGTTTTCCTAACTCCACGACAGTGTTAATTTCGTAGACGAATATTCGTCAACGAACCTTTTTTCTGTGACTAAAACGAGCTAAAATTAATATCTGATGATAAAAACTATGACGAAATGCACAAACGCAATGACTTTTTGTCAACTAAAACTAGACAAACTATGAAAGACTCAAATGAGACTAAGACTATTAAGCATTTTCGTCTCAAGATAAAGACTAAATAGAAAATGTCTGCTAAAATTAACACTGCTCCACGAGTGCATCTATTATTGCCTTGTTTATCTAAAAGTGCTCTTTTCCTTTTAACCTAGCCAAGAATCCATAGCCTGGGTTGACTGTGAAACCATTTTTAAGGTTGCTAATATTGTTTTATGTGTCCTAAAACAGGTTTACATGCATCCAAGGTCAAAAAAACTTTCGTTTTCTCAAAAAATTGCTTTAATTTTACCTCATTTCTAAATGATTCCTAAACGACTCGAGCAAAGCAGTTCGAAGAATCAGTCTCTCTAAACCCCGCCTTTCACTGCTGTGATTGGTTAGATGGCGCAGTCCTTTGTGATTGGTCTACCGCATACAGTGCAAATGACAGCCATGGGCTGTCCATGGACATTATGCAAATCTGTTACTTCATGACGACTCGTTAAGGCGATTGGTAGCCAACTCTTTTTTTTTGATTGACAATAACTATATTTATCGTGTACTGTCGGCTTCACAACTTTGTGTTCACATACTGCTACATGACACACTGCATGAAAGGTAATATTCAAAAAGGTATAATAGGGGAACTTTAATTATACGCATTTATGGTGTTATTACTACTTTGTCGTGTCAATCCATTTACCACAAACAATGCGCTGTTACTTTAATTCAGCCCTTGCAGCGGAAACAGACTCGATCTCTGGCCTGCTGCAGACACACCGCTCCTGGAGCACACTGCTGGACCTCAACTGTGTGCAGTATGAATGCTTTAATCCATTAACAATACACACCACATACGCACGGAGTGTGTGTGAACCTGGCGTTATGTGTGCGCTGCGAGTGTGCATGAGCGCTGAATAGTTTAAACACTGGCAAGAATTAAAAAGAAATGCAATTTATAACCTTTAGTGATGACGCAACACTGCCTCGATTGTACAAGTGACAATGTTTGTGAAATTATGTCTCACTGAAAGTTTTCAAATGACTTTATAAGTTATTTAATGAAGAAATATGAATTGTACCTCATCTTCAGCATTGTAATTATTTCACCCGCGCCGGACAGAGACTGAGACGGTGTCGTGCCAAACCTCTCATCAGCTTGAGATCGGCCTTTATAGAGACCGCCGATCAAACCTCCCAAAGCGATTATCGGCTGATAGTGATCGGTGGCCGATCACCCCTACATAAAACTTAATCAGACCGTTTTTTCCAGTCTAAATGGGCATTTTTGTGTAAGAATAAGCTGGGCAGAATTCAAGTAATACTGCAGCATCCTGAAAAGTCATTACTGAAACAATAAGCCCTTTCAATTGCATTTTAACTGATGCTTTCCATTTATTTGATTTTTAATCACATTTTCAGTTGGCAAAATTTTTGTTCCAATAAGACAGCAGAAAAAAAAACTGCAAGGTTTTTATCAACAAAATGGAATGAGTTAAATCCTGCACGCTGTCCTTCAGTCAAAGCTCCTGCCCTTTTCAATCATCCTTAATTTCAGCTGAAGCTGTAAGGAATGAGGAAAATCAACAGCTGTATAAAAGAAACGCAGACTTACTATTGTGGGCCAAAGCTTTGAGCAGGCAGTCCAAGCAGCCCTCGACACAGTCTGCCGACGAGAGCTTCAGCGTCTTCAGGGCTTCGCTCAGGTTATCCGCTGATGGACCAGAAATAATGAACAGCTTTAGCTCTTCAATAGTTTACAAATGCACAAAATCATGAAACAACAAAATACCTATTTTCATAAGGCACGGTGTTCTCAAGAAGCACAAATCAATTAACATATTAACCCTATAAAGCCTACTGCGTCATATTTGCCTCTAAATGATCAGTTTGATCAAAACTATGCTGAAAAAAACTGTTGTAGACAATCTACTACATGCTATATTTACTTCAGTCATCTGATTGATACTTTTTTTTCCAAATAAAAGGTATTTTAGTAAATACATAAAGCGATTCTTGAAGAGGCAAACAGACAGAGGAAGTGCCCATAACACCAAGTCTCAGGCATCAAATAAGTACGAGCTAGCAAGGGAAGGAGAGAAAGATAAAGATTTTTTTTTTTTTAGGATGGAGTCAAGTAGTGTTGAAAGAGATGAGTTTTCAGTTGTTGCTTGAAGATTGACAGGGATCCAGCGTTCCGGATGGGGGGGGGAAGATCATTCCACCAGCCAGGAACGGTGAAAGAAAACGTTCTGGAGAGTGATTTTGACGAGGTGTCACTCACTCGCAGATCTCAGACTTCTGGAGGGGATGTAGATTCGTAATAGTGAGTGGAAGTAGGCGGGGCTTCTGGAGGGGATGTAGATTCGTAATAGTGAGTGGAAGTAGGCGGGGCTTCTGGAGGGGATGTAGATTCGTAATAGTGAGTGGAAGTAGGCGGGGCTTCTGGACAGGATGTAGATTCGTAATAGTGAGTGGAAGTAGGAGGGGCTTCTGGAGGGGATGTAGATTCGTAATAGTGAGTGGAAGTAGGAGGGGCTTCTGGAGGGGATGTAGATTCGTAATAGTGAGTGGAAGTAGGCGGGGCTTCTGGAGGGGATGTAGATTCGTAATAGTGAGTGGAAGTAGGCGGGGCTTCTGGAGGGGATGTAGATTCGTAATAGTGAGTGGAAGTAGGCGGGGCTTCTGGAGGGGATGTAGATTCGTAATAGTGAGTGGAAGTAGGAGGGGCTTCTGGAGGGGATGTAGATTCGTAATAGTGAGTGGAAGTAGGCGGGGCTTCTGGAGGGGATGTAGATTCGTAATAGTGAGTGGAAGTAGGCGGGGCTTCTGGAGGGGATGTAGATTCGTAATAGTGAGTGGAAGTAGGAGGGGCTTCTGGAGGGGATGTAGATTCGTAATAGTGAGTGGAAGTAGGAGGGGCTTCTGGAGGGGATGTAGATTCGTAATAGTGAGTGGAAGTAGGCGGGGCTTCTGGAGGGGATGTAGATTCGTAATAGTGAGTGGAAGTAGGAGGGGCTTCTGGAGGGGATGTAGATTCGTAATAGTGAGTGGAAGTAGGAGGGGCTTCTGGAGGGGATGTAGATTCGTAATAGTGAGTGGAAGTAGGAGGGGCTTCTGGAGGGGATGTAGATTCGTAATAGTGAGTGGAAGTAGGAGGGGCTTCTGGAGGGGATGTAGATTCGTAATAGTGAGTGGAAGTAGGAGGGGCTTCTGGAGGGGATGTAGATTCGTAATAGTGAGTGGAAGTAGGCGGGGCTTCTGGAGGGGATGTAGATTCGTAATAGTGAGTGGAAGTAGGAGGGGCTTCTGGAGGGGATGTAGATTCGTAATAGTGAGTGGAAGTAGGACGGGGCTTCTGGAGGGGATGTAGATTCGTAATAGTGAGTGGAAGTAGGAGGGGCTTCTGGAGGGGATGTAGATTCGTAATAGTGAGTGGAAGTAGGAGGGGCTTCTGGAGGGGATGTAGATTCGTAATAGTGAGTGGAAGTAGGCAGGGGCTTCTGGAGGAGATGTAGATTCGTAATAGTGAGTGGAAGTAGGAGGGGCTTCTGGAGGGGATGTAGATTCGTAATAGTGAGTGGAAGTAGGCGGGGCTTCTGGAGGGGATGTAGATTCGTAATAGTGAGTGGAAGTAGGCGGGGCTTCTGGAGGGGATGTAGATTCGTAATAGTGAGTGGAAGTAGGAGGGGCTTCTGGAGGGGATGTAGATTCGTAATAGTGAGTGGAAGTAGGTGGGTGCTGAGCCTGTGGTTGTTCTATATGCAAGCATCAGTGTATTGAACTGGATGCGAGCTGCAACTGGTCGCCAGTGCAAGGAGATAAAGAGAGGTGTAACATGGGCTCTTTTGGGTTCGCTGAAGACCAGTCGTGCTGCTGCATTCTGAATCATATGTAGAGGTTTGATTGTGTTTGATGGAAGTCCAGCCAGAAGAGCATTGCAGTAGTCCAGACTAGAAATGACAAGGGCCTGGACAAGAAGTTGTGCTGCATGCTGTGTTAGAAAGGGCCTGATCTTTCTGATGTTGTGTAGTCCAAACCTGCAAGATTGAGCAGTTTTTGCAATGTGCTCTTTGAAGGCCAGCTGATCATCAAAGATTACACCAAGATTTTTGACCGAAGTTGATGAATTTATCTCACTTTTTTCACCTCTATTTTCAAGTCGACATGAAATCAGAATTGATCCTATTTATTTTCTTCATGCATGTTACTGATCATATTGTGAATTATTCATTCATGCATTTTTTGTTTGTTTTATTTTGTAATCTGTAATGAAAATAAAACTTAATATGATTTTTCGTATTAAGCTGTTTCATTGAGTAAAGTGTCAAAATAAACTAGTAAAGTCAGTTGCAACATCTGTTTCATTTCATATATGAGATATTTTGAAATATTTGTCAGCATTTTTGTCCATAAACTGTAAGTCAAAGGAACATTCTTTAAAATCGCTTTTTTCCAGGAAAGAAAGCCATTCAGATCTGTATGTAAAGGCATGAGGCTTTAGGGTTGAACTATCCCTTTAACGAAAGAAAAGAAAATACTGTGTTTAAGCCCTAAATATTGCATAGATGACACACGGAGCAGATTACATATGATACTAATAATAATATTAATGATAACATCAGTTAATAAGAACTAGTTCTGTACAACTATTAAATCACATCCAAAATAAAACTTGTTTACATGTGTGTGTACTGTGTATATTTATTATGCATACACATACAGTATTATATATTGAAATTATTATTTACATGTATATATTTATATAACAGACATTTAATATATAAACATAACATATTTTCTTAAATATATATGTATGTGTAGGTATATAAATATACACAGTACACACATCTATTATTATGTGAACACTTTTTTTTTTATTTTGCATGCAATTAATCACGATTAATCGTTTGACAGCACTAGTAAACATATTTCAGATTTTCTGTTGAATAACGTTACTTGTGCCAACTGCTGGAGTAAATAAGACAAAAAAAGGTGGAAAATCACTGCCCATCCTTCCGTCATAATATTCAGTGTATGTCTGCTTATATGTGACCTCGTTTTCTGCAGACTCACTATCTTACTGGTTCATGATCCAGGTTGTTCATATTCATTTGAATCATTGTGACATGCACATTCAGTTCACCACACATGCACTGACCGGCAGGCACAGCAATATCTCCCAGTATCTAGTTCACATATTTGATTACATCACAGACTGAGATGCACTGGGGATGTCTAAGAAATATGAACTGTGTTATTAATACCAAACTTCATTTCCTAGATGCACAGCAAATTTAAATACTAATTTCCTTCAGGCACTGATGATCATCTCACCAAGCCAGATGATTATAATTAACCCAAGGATGCAGGATGAGGAGCATGTTGTGGTCCTGATGTGCATTTGTTAATAATCCATGGCAATGTTACATCACAGCCTCTCAGAAGGATGGGCTCTCAAACACATAATGTGATCACGCTCTGGTTGTGCCTCAAAACCATTAGTTACTGCCTGAGCCACTCATACACACTCACTAGTGTGCATTTATCATTGGCAAATATTAAATACTGATCATGAGTTCGTATTCTTCACCAGATATCTTCATGTTTCGCTTCACTTACCCATCTGGCTAGTGTGTGTGATAGTCCAAACGGGCTCCAAGTGTAGTCTCTGGGGGACTAAGTGCGCTGGTTATCTTGAGGCGGGTACCGGATCGGTTTTGGTTCGCTTGTCAGACAGATATCCGGGCAAGGCCCACCTTAACGCACGCTGCTCCGGTGAAAACAGCCGCTAGCGCTAGAGATGTACCGGGGAGATGCATACAACCGGGCGAAAACCCTCTGTGCTGATTTCGGAGATTACGTTATTTTATTCCGAGGAGATGAATGCTCATGTGCAACAAAATAAATACAGCGGCACTTCCTTCTGGTGAGCGAGCGGTCTGATTCTCCGCACACACAGCAGACGAGCGCGGCGAAGCCCCGCCTTCCTCTCAGCTGATTGGTTTGTGATCCGCACAGAAGTTTCTTGTCTCGACGCTGATTGGTGGACTTTGTTGTCGGTAAAACAAACCACGCCCTTTGAGGGTTTGCTCGAGTTATGTTGCTTGTGTGTTACAACTTAGAGTCTATGGTTACAAGCACAGCTAAAATATGAGTTGGGAAGTCTGACTCGTTCTTTCGAACGGTTCGCTTTGAATAACCGGTTGAACAAAAAAAAAAAAATCAGTGGTTCGTGTGCGTCATGACGCAATTACGTCGTCGCGTGATCAGTAAAGCTGTTGATTAGGTCATCACAAAAAGAGCAACTGGAGGGAATGTCACTTTTGAATTTTTTCATGTAATGTTTTGCAGGATAAAACTTATGAATTATTTTGTAGGAAATCTCCTTTACTTTGTTAGTTAGTAAATAAGTATGAGGAAGCATCCACACTTTTTTCCAGCAGATGTTACCCACTGCATTATTCCAATAAGCAGTCACAGCTGGCAGAGTAATAATATTCTGCTGAAATAATGAACGAACTATCCTATTATTATTTTTGCATGGAGATGCAAAACATAATCTACCAACAAAAATATCACATAAATTAGGAGAAACTGGTGACAAAGGATGGGTACTTCTCAGTAAAGCAACAACACCTGATGGGATAGACCCCATAACTATAGAAAATTCTTTTGGAGACAGGAAATTGAAAGTGATCTAAGAATTCTTTATATGAAAATAACAACCCTTGAGCATTCATTAGCTGACTGATCAACAGTATGTTTTTATCAAACCAACTTTGAAAAAATATGGATTTACTCTTGTATAAGACATTACAGTTATTCCATATAAAATATCTGTGGGGTGAAAAGTTGTGCTTGAATATTAGCGACCAAGCCAAGAGAACCTGCGGCACTGTCCATTTACAAAGACATTTTGGCAAGATGTTGTAAGTTTCATTAGGAGTAACATTTATAATGATTGTACTCTGTTTTGGAAGGACGTAGTATTGGGTTTTATTGAGTATGAAGAATCTAAAAGGAAACAGTTTTATGTAGTGAATCTGATTTTGCTTCTTGCAAAATTTCACATCCATAGATGCAAATATTCAAACTCTAGACCTCACTTCTTTGTTTTTATGAAAGAATTTGAGCAATACCTTTCATTAATCCAGCTGTCTAAGAACAAAAAAGCCTTAAAAACTGTATCTACCTGTAACTCTTTTCCTACCTTTAATGACATGTAATTCTCAATTTTATCACTTAAGTTTCTAATGCATTAACACCCCCTTTTTCGGTTTTTTTTTTTTTTTTTGTCTGTTTCTGTACTTAATTATTTTGCTGTTATTGTCCATCACTTATGTGTTGATGATTGTATTATTCTATGTGTACTACTCTTGATTTTTGAACAAAAAAAAAAAAAAAAAAAAAAAATGTTGATTAGGTTTTATTTAGATTAAGTTTTATGTTTATTGTCATTTAATGTGTCCCAGTTGAGCTTTAGCATCAGTGATTCGGCTCATAAAATTGCATACAGGTTAAATGTAGTTTCATTCATAATTCACAATTTCAGTCAATCACACGTCCTGATTGGAAAAATTGTGCATGTCTTAATAAAATGCAATTTTAAAGTACGTTTTATTTAGAAAATATGCTATTAATAATGTACTGGTGGATTGCATTGCTTATTTCATTTTCTTATTAATTTTAGAAAACAACAGGTAGGAGAAGGTAAACTAGTTTTATTCACATCACTAAATAATAATATTGCACCCTCTGCTGGACATTTATGTGAAGTAAATGATCAAAGCAATTTGCAGTTGTGCGTTATTCCTTATTGATTTGGTTTCTGTGAGAATAAAAAAATACAATGGTATAATATATATTAATATTATTAAAATATATTATACACTCCATAACCCTTCATGCTAATTCGGCAGCACCTAAAATGGTTATGAACAAAATGACAAAAACACATTTTGTTATGCAGATTTGTATTTAGGTGATTACCCCCTTCTATGAAACACTAATGACCTGTTAGATTTGCAGTAAATCAGATAAAAGCAATGTTTATTTGTTCATCTCAAAATGCTCAGCACGAGTTATCGAATTTATTGACAAATTAAGATTCAGTATAGTGGGATATATTACACGATTTGGCAAAATATTAACTATCAACTATTAAAGAACAATTAAACTATTAATTACAACATTAATATCACATTATGCATTACATTCTACAAGGAGATTAAAATTAAATACAAAACTATGTAATGTAATAAAATGTAGGCCTACTTAAATAAATAAGGCTCTCTTGATCACTGCACTGGCTCTTCAGTTACACACACAACACACACACACACACACACACACACGCGCGCGCGCACACACACACATACACACACGCACACCACACACACACACACGCACACGCACACGCACACGCACACCACACACACACACACACACACACACACACACACACATGTTGGGTTTCCATGTTTTATGGGGACTTTCCATAGACGTAATGGTTTTTATACTGTACAAACTGTATATTCTATCCCCTTACACTGCCCCTATCCCTAAACCTAACCATCACAGGAGACATTCTGCAATTTTACATTTTCAAAAAACATCACTTAGTCTGATTTATAAGCTGGTTTCCTCATGGGGACCAAAAAATGTCCCCACACGGACAAGGATTTTGGATATTGCCATCGTTGTGGGGACATTTTGTCCCCATAACGTAGGGTATACCTGAACCACACACACACACACACACACACACACACACACACACCACACACACGCGCGCGCACACACACACATACACACACGCGCACACCACACACACACACACACACACGCACACGCACATATATGCACACACACACACACACCACACACACGCGCGCGCACACACACACACATACACATACACACACGCGCACACCACACACACACACACACACACACACACACACACACACACACACACACGCACACCACACACACACACATACACATACACACACGCGCACACCACACACACACACACACACACGCACACGCACATATATGCACACACACACACACACACACACACACACACGCACACACACACCACACACACACACACACACACACACACACACGCACACGCACACGCACACACACACACACACACACACACCACGCACACACACACGCACATATATGCACACACACACACACACACACACACACACACACACACTAGTAAAGTGCAATATATATTGTCATCATCATTTCATTTGTACAATCATTCTCAGAAACAAGTGCATTTGTAATGACCTGTCTTCAGTAAACTGACATTAAATGATAATGGACATGTGTAATATAGAATGCCACAACAGCACTCAGCACAGAATAGCAGCGTTGTGTTCACTGTATGTGTTTAGTATACAGATCATTATGGTGAGAGATATGTGTCTGGCACACACACTGTTAGTCAAGTAGTTTGAAACTGTTGACAATCCTTGCATTACTGTATTATGGGAAGGTGAAGGTACTTCGATACAGAGCGTGGGTCTAAATGGGTACCATTACATTTCACTTCTGATTATACCCTGTATATTTTATTATGTGACGAATAAAGAAACCTTGAACCTGATGTTCATCATATTACTGCATGGTACTTGTTTTGTACATTTATATCCAAACTGTAGTGTCTCATATGAAAGCTGAATCTTCATGCATGTGTGTGTGTGTGTGTGTGTGCGTGCGTGTGTGTGTGTGTGTGTGTGTGGTGTGTGTGTGTGTGTGCGTGCGTGCGTGCGTGTGTGTGTGTGCGTGTGCGTGTGTGTGCGTGTGTGTGTGTGTGTGTGTGTGTTCACCTTTGCTTGAATAAATTAATATCTAATCTTTACAGATCCTTGTGAAAAAGAAGTACACTTTAGAATACCTTTAGAAATAATATGATAAAACATTCATAATGTTAAATGTGTATAATGTAATAATGTTCATACATTTGATTTATATTAACGTTTTATATACATCTACATGTGCTTTTTGACCCACTTAAGCAGGATTTCATTACAAGTACAGTAAAATAAAGTTCATTCATAACTGTTAGTATGATAGTCATACATGTCAAATAAGTGCATTTCATACAACATTATTAAACATATTAACGTTTATACATTAATATACATTTACAAGTGCATATTTAATTGACCCACTTAAGCAGGATTTGCCATACAAAGTACAGTAAACATTAAAGCAGTTTTACTTTAGTATGATAGGTCACGAACATATCCCCGCGATAATAAGTGCATTTCTTATACATAATGATTATTAAAACATGTTGCGTTCAGTGGTAAGAACATTGCTGATTTGACATTACAAAGTGCATTTTTAAGTGCAAATTGCAAGTTTGCCACAGGGAACACACATACTAATGAAAGCATGTATAACCTGAAGTGCAATTGTAAGGTCGCTTTGGATACACATCCGTCTGCTATAATAACAGTAATAATAACAGACTAAACGTCACAGAAAGACAATTATTGCCCAAAAGGTTTAGGCTTTTTGAGAAAGCGAATGTGTGGACGTGCTTTCCTCTTAATCTGAGAGTTAATTGATCATCTGACCAAACAGCAGGCTACTTGCAAATACGGAAATAAAGCACGATTTTTAATGTTTGACTACTGTGAAAGTGAAAGGATGTTTATTTGTAACAATATTAGACCAATATGGATTACATGCATGGTTTAGTGATACGTCGTGCTTTCTAAAATCTAATATGTTGGACCTAATGTATAATCATATGAAAAGAAATGACGGTAAATCAGAGGTCACGTTGCAATAAACGAGCGATCAAAGGTTATCAAGAGAGCCGAGAGCCTCTGTCACAGACAGCAGCAGGAGCAGATAACCCCCCCCCCCACACACACCACGCACGCACGCACGCACGCACACACACACACACACAGCAGCTTGAGCTTCACATCCTTCTCCACCGAGCCACTGCAAGCCTCCCAGATTGACTCGGCTCTCCGTGCAGCCTGTGTCTGTCTGTCATGGATGTGCTGGGGAAGAGCGAGCGGAGAGGCAGGGATGTGAAGGGCATGTTGAAGAGGAACTGGATTCTCATAGCAACCATCACCTCGGTGATACTGGGTAAGATGGGCACATTTCTCCGCATCGCGTATCTCGCTTCAATGTTGCTCTTTCTCGTCTCGTTCACGTCTCATGCCGTTAATTATGCATGCAGTGCTCTTGTTTAATGTCCTCTGTCTGTGCTTGCTGTTAGATGGATCTGCAGCGCCGTTGAGAGATCATTCTCTGGCTGCTTTGACGATAAGAGCAATTAACGTGTTTATGTTTGTTGCATTTAGCTGCACATATCTGCAGGTGTGTTGATGGGTGAATGTGATGAATGACGGAATTGATTAGTGTGTGTGTGTGTGTGTGTGTGTGTGTGTGTGTGTGTGTCTGGATATTTTACTACCACCACAGAGAAACGTGACCAGACTTCCAGTATGACACATTTCTGTTTCATCTCACACAAGCAATGACAAATATTATCAAGTATAAAGAGACCGGGGCTAGTTGTCACAGTTTACTCCAGTGACTTAGCTTTTTTTAGAAAGTCTGTATAAATTTCCTAAAAGCTAATTGATCATAGTTACTTGTTGGTGGTTAGGGGAAAAAGACAGTTCATTGGACACATGTTGATCTTATGTGACAACATGCCCCATTTTAAAAAAAATATATATGAAATCTTAATTTAAAGGAATAGTTCACACAAAAATGAGCATTTGCTGAGAATTTGCTCCAAGATTATTTTGTTTCTTCATCGGAACAGATTTGGAGAAATATAGCATTTCATTTCTTGTTCATCAATGGATCCTCTGCAGTGAATGGGTGCCGTCAGAATGAGAGTCCAAACAGCTGATAAAAACATCACAATAATCCACAAGTAATCAGTTAATGTCTTGTGAAGTGAAAAGCTGCGTATTTGTAAGCAACAAATCCATCATTAAGACTTTTACAACTTAATCAACCATCGCTTCAAGCTAAAATAGTCCTCTATGATATCCATAATACGGCTTTCTCCAGTAAAAAGGTCATTTAATATCAATTAGGAGAGAAATATGCACAGATCAAGCATCATTTAGAAGAGAAAACAGTCCAAAGCAGTTCTAAACAAATATGACTTTTTCACAGGAGAAAGCATTATTATGGATAATGTATGGATATGTTTTATTATGGATTATTTTGGACATTTTGGTCAAAAGTGTCAGTTTAATGATAAAACACCTTAATTAAGGATTTGTTGCTTACAGCATGCAGATTTGACTTCACAAGATATTAATTGATGGACTGGAGTGCTGTGTATTATCAGCTGTTTGGACTCTCAATCTGACGGCACCCATTCACTGCAGAGCATCTTCTACAATATATTTGTATTGCAAAATGCTAGAAAATGTGCAAAACAGCCTAAAATGATTGCTGGCCTAAGTTTGGCCAGGCAGGCCAATTGTAACTCTTGATAAACAAAGCAATTCAGCATGCCATGAAACAGTAAAATGTGATAAAAACATGCCCATAGTCAATAAAAGACAATATGCATGTTAACCTTTCTGTTAAAATATGTCCTTATCATAGTTTAACCTTGTCTTAATGTATGCCAGCATGGTTTAATTATGTGCGTTTGTTTCTCTTTTTCTGCATCTTGAGGCCAGTATTCACGACATGTAATATTTTAATACAGTTTTGATGAGGCATTTGTGTAATTAAAATCTATAGCTTTACAAAAATGCCAACTCTCCGCTATATTTTTGTGCTGAAGTGTACAAAAAAGTCTTTACGACAACCACTTTATAATAGCAAATATGTAGATCTCTTGAAAATAAAAGCATGGTATATTGAATTGTAAATGATCATAAATGAGTAGTTATTGTCCTTGACACAAACTGGCCAGTTCGTGAAGGCTTAGTCATCACAACATTAATGGTTTAATGCTTGGCGAAATGCTCACAACTTATAAGCTGTCCAATAAAACTCTCACTGTTGCTCTGTCGGGCATTTCTGAGCCGATCGGTGAGCGATTAAGCCGCGCTCATAGATTATACATTACATGTACTGACACAATGAGAAAAGTCTTGACTGCAGTGACGGCATTTACTAATGTTATATACAATTTTATAATATATGCAATACTGCTATTTTACAAATATAATTTTGATTGCATTTTTATTTGATAAAAATAGCCAAAATAGCGGTTATTGTTTATGTATAGCAAACTCTCAGTCCCGTGCTTGTTAAAGTAAATGATGCTATGTTTATTTTCTGAATTCATAAGGCCACAGATTGTATTGATGCCATGCAAGCTTAAAACAAACGGCAGGTCAAGCCGATCACTCTTTCGGTGTTTTATTACATCTTTTATTCACTCAGTCATAAGAACCATAACCATTATGATCATAAATGTAATCGAGTTACAGTACAACAGAGACTGTATAATTGACTGTGGTCACCTGGGTTTGGTTTAGCCTCGTTAAACATTCAAGACGTCTCCGGGTTTGTGCTTGAAAGTCCAAATATCAGATATGGCATTGCATTTTAGATACACAAATAGCTGTGAAGCCCTGCCTTGTTAAAAATAAGTACATTTTAGCATACTTAGCACAAAAATAATACACTTTAGAATATAAATATATAAGTGAACTGAATGTAATGTTTTCAGATTTGCATGATAATTAAATTAAATTATGTTACAGTTTACATTTATATTAATAAATGCAATTAGCTGAACTGTCACTTAAGTAGGACTTTTATATATAATTTCATAATTCCTTCTATTGTCTTTGAACATTTGTAATGATGAAGTTGCAATTTAATGCATTTAAATATAGGCCTAATATTAAATAAACACTACAATTAAAAATATAAACGAGTACTTTACATGTGCTTTAGTGTGTTAGTCAACACATCAAAATAAGTGTACTTCCTTAAAGCATGACAAAACTTTATTAAAGCAATGATTTATAATGTACTTTAAAATACTTAATTAGACATCGTTATGATGTACTCTACAAATTCATTTTGAGTAGGGATAAAATAATGACAATAATAACATCTGCATATCAGCACGCATCTGATCAGATGTTTGTTAAAAGTGTGCGGCGTTTTGAAAATGATGCATTGGACACATAAATATAAATCATATTTGCTGTATCTGCAGTGCAGTCCACCAGATTTCATTAAGTGTATTGGAAAGCTTTTTAGTTTATTTGATATAACTGACAAAATCCAAATCCATCTTCATAAAAGAATGAAACTGAGATGATTCGAACTCAAAATGTCTGAAATGTTTTTATTTAGTTTAACAGCTGCAGCTAATTCAGCACATCTGGTGTTGTGCATCTGGCAACAAATACAGGAATATGATTTGTGCATTATTTTCACACCCTTTGGAAATATCAGTGAGATTGGAGTCTCTTACAGATCAGTGATACACTGATACAGTCAGACTCAGTAGTAATTGTAAATGAAGTTGGTCTTGAGATATAGATCTTGTTTTGGGATTCTGGTGTAGATTAGGCTCAATGGAGAGTTTGAGGTGCGTTCTGTCTGCAGGGATCGCGCTGGGGGTGCTGGTGCGGGACTACACCTCTCTGTCCCAGCTGGAGAAGCAGTACTTTGGCTTCCCAGGAGAAATCCTGATGAGAATGTTAAAGCTGGTCATCCTGCCTCTCATCGTCTCCAGCATGATAACAGGTATCGCTCTCTCTTCAGCCCTCACAGAATCTGCATTCATGACTGGCTCTGGAAATTCGGAGGTTGTAAATGTTACCCCTTATGTTAGCAGTGTCCAGGGATCACCTTCAGGGACGAGGGTCCACCCATGAAAGATTAATCACAGCCCTGCCAGGGTCTTTCCAATCACAGAGAATTTCAGAATCACCCACCAGCTATAATGAAAATAAAACACGATTATATTATAATTCAAAATCATTAAATATGTGAAATATTAGTCATATATATTTATGACTTCCAAACATTTCTGTCAGCCAAGGTTATTATCGTTAAAACTACAACATAAATAATAATAAATAATAATAATAAAAAAATCATTACTTGAAATAAAATAAACATTAACTGAAATAAAAATTAAATATGAAAAAATAAAGCTAGTTTCCAATGTTACATTTTTCATTTTAATTATGTTTAAGCTGAGGTGCTAAAATAACTCCTACTAAATAAACTAAAATAATAATAAATACAAATATATAGATATTAAAAAAATACAAATGACAAAAACACAAATTTACTAAAACTTTAACTAAAATTAAAGTGAACAGAAAATATTAACAATAACAACAATAGTAGGGCACAACAGGTACAGCATTATACTTTATTGCGATATGCGATATGATTAATATCATATTTTCAAATAATAAAATATGGTCTCTAAGGTGGACACCCAATTTAATATATGATATTTACCACCTGAATCTAACCAATGCATGTCAACAACTGGAAAAGTCAGCCAGCTATTTATTGTCATGTTAATTATTGTGTCGTTAGTAATATTATTGTGCTTTTTACCACAAATACCATACTTTCAAATTAAAGCAGTATTAACTCCTGATCTTGTTTGTGAAGGAGTGGCGGCACTGGACTCTGAGATGTCGGGCAGGATCGGTCTGCGTGCGGTGGTTTATTACTTCTCCACTACTATCATTGCTGTCATTCTTGGTGAGTCACGTAAACATGACATCAATAAGCTTTAAAGACATAAATTGTGATTGTTTAACAATGGTGTTGTGCTTGAAAGGAATCGTTCTTGTGACGACGATTAAACCCGGGGTGTCTCAGAGTGCTGATAATATCGAGAGAGCAGGAATCACTCCGAATGTGACCACTGTTGACACCCTACTGGACCTGGTTAGGTAACAACTGCACACCTTGGTCTACCTATGTTTTATGAAAGATAATAATATGCATATTTGAACACTTATGGCGCTTTTCCACTGCATGGTACGGCCCGGTACGGTTCAGTACGGTTCACTTTTGGTTTTTTTTTCACTGGGTACTGTACCTGGTACCTGGTACTTTTTTAGTACCACCTCGGCCGGGGTTCCAAGCGATCCGTATCGTTACCAAAACGTGATGTGTAAACTCTGCTGATCACTGATTGGCCGGAGAGAATCGTCATTACTGCGTCACTGAACTTGCGACACGAGACCCAACATTGACCCGCTAGATTTAAATTGCTTTAAATCTTTAAATCTTGCCTAGCCAGAGAAGGACCTGACCCAACTTTCGTTTGAACAAACGCACCTTTTTGTATCAACCAAAAAATCTCTGTTTCGTTGTTTGTTGAGAAAGTACAGATGTTCCTCTCGTTGATAGCCGAGGAGCGGATCCAGCGAGAGCTTAATGAAAAAGCCTTATGTATATACTTTTTGCACTTTGTATATTTTTAGAGTATGTTTTCTGTTTATATTTTTACCTTTGTATCTGTGTTTTGCTTCAATTAAAAACAATCTGATGGAATAAGTGTACCTCCAGACTATATTAAATATGTATCATTGTAAGAGCACGTAATGAACCTCTTGAAAAAGACAAATGATTGATGTCATGATGATACAAACCAACACATAAATAAAAACAAAAAAAACAAGGGATACATTGAACATTTTGAAATATTATTCAAAAGTTTATTGATAATTCACAGAACATTCTACATGAATAGTTAACTATTTGAGTAACGCATCACACCTGCCCGCCTCCTCTACAGCCACCGCAGTCTCTGCTGCTTGGGGGGGGGGGTAATAAATCCCAAGCATTGTCATAGGCCTCTCCATTGCTGTTAAAAACATCCACATGCCGAGAATTAAAAACACATTTCCGTCGATATGCTCCTTTGTTGTGTGTTTGTTTGTGGTGCGTTTACAATGATGTCTAGAGGCGGCGCAACTATAATGACATGTGAATAATCCCGCCCACTCTAAAGCGGTACTAAACTGCAGTGGAGATGCAAACCGAACTGAGCCGTGCCGTGCCTTAACGAACCGAGCCGTGCCGTAACGAGCCGTGCCGTAACGAGCCGTGCCGAACCGAGCCGTGCCGTGCCTTAATGAACCGACCCGAACCGAACCGTGCCTTAACGAGCCGTAACGTAACGAGCCGTGCCGTAACTATCCGTGCCGAACCGAGTCGTACCACGCAGTGGAAAAGCGCCATTAAAGGGGTCATAAACTTTTGTATTTTACATTTTTGTATTAAAATACATTTGTATTTTATTTTGTACTGTTTTCTGAGATCCACTTATAATGTTATCAAGATTTTTACATAAAAAATGTAGAAGTAATAAGCTATTTTCTGCGCGTTTTTTGCAACTTCCTAGCAAGCAACCACAACATCCTAGCAACCACAATGCAACTTCCTAGCAAGCAACCAGAACAACCTAGCAACCACACTGTAACTTCCTAGCAAGCAACCAGAACAACCCAGCAACCACACTGCAACTTCCTAGCAAGCAACCAGAACAACCTAGCAACCACACTGCAACTTCCTAGCAAGAAACCAGAACAACCTAGCAACCACACTGCAACTTCCTAGCAAGCAACCAGAACAACCTAGCAACCACACTGTAACTCCCTAGCAACCACCCAGAGCACCCTAGCAACTACATTACAACTCCCTAGCAACCACACAGAACACCCTAGCAACCACACTGCAACTTCCTAGCAAGCAATCAGAACATCCTAGCAACCACATAGAAATTACTTAGCAACCACTCTGAATAGTGAACACCCTAGCAACCACACTGCAACGTCCTAGCAAGCAACCAGAACACCCTAGCAACTACAATGCAACTCTCTAGTAACCACCCAGAACACCCTAGAAACCACATTGCTACAACTGAGAACTCCCTAGCTACCACTTAACAACTCCCTAGCAACCGCCCAAAGTACCCTAGTAACTGCATAGCATAGTATCAACTTGTTCAGACTGTAAAATCAGGGGAAATCAGGGCAAAAGTCACATAGTGTATTCCAGGGTTAAATTGTAAAGCCAGACTGAAGCTTGTGTAATTATGGGATGTTGTTGTGGCAATTTTCTTTCTAACAAACATCATCACTGAGTAAGAGACACTCTGAGTCCATATTATAATAATAAAGTGTTTATTCTCTTGCAAGAGAAGATCTCCTCAGTTCTAACACACATAGCTGTAAGTCAGTCAGGAGCGAGAGAGATAGAGAGAGATAGATAAGAAGAGAGCCAGAGAGCCAGAGATAAGAAGTAGCAAGAGAGCAAGAGCGCGCTAAGGGAAAGCAGTTTTGGTCTGTTTTATAGTCCTTTCCTTCCAAGGCCTCCTCCTTCCCTCCTCTAGAGGGAAAGATACCAGTTTGTTTACCGATTGATGGTTATACAGAAAAGGGAGGCAAATGCCCCCTTGACCATCTGCGTTTCCTTACCTCTATTACTTCTCAATCATAGTAAATCATCACACAAAGAATGCTTATCTAACTACGAGAAGAAAACATATAATACATACATCTGAATCTAAGTCTCACTGTTTGATTACTGTCCATAAAGGAAAATTCCTTTACAATTCCTCTCTGTTTATCATTCTCTGATAACTGATTAATCAAACATTGTAATAATAATAGTACAAATAATAATAAATACAAGTTCAAGCCATTACATCACACTTATACTCTTCATCTCTGATTTTCACATAAATGATCACTCTTCTTGAACCTGTGAAGTAAGTTTTTTTGAAAATTTGAAAAATGCTTAGGCTGTAAATGTTTAGCAAGCATAGTAAAGATTTCATTCTATCGCCGGGCTAAATGGACAGGCATTGCTGTCGCACTCTCGGCCTAGACCGAACCCTCAGTCACAATAGTATAAATAAGGAAAAGTATAGTTCAAAGTAGGAAATAAACATATCAATTTATCACTGTTGAGTTACTCCTGTAATATAAAATGTAAATATTAGAAGTATGTAGAAAATCCCTCAGTTTCAACCCCTCTCCTTGTACGTCCTCTCGTACACGGATAACTGCTGCTTTTAACCTTCTTTACATATCAATCATCCTCAGGAAGAAAAATAAAAACATCATAACTCAATTAACACATTTCACTTTAACTTCCGCTACTTGTGTCATCATATTGTTGGTCTGATCTCCTGTTGGTAACACCTTCAGACCTGTTGTGAAGTGTAGTATTACCAAGCAAATTGTCACTGACAACAAAGTCATTATACATGTGGTTTTATACAGGCCACACATTCCTGTTACTCTGAATGGGTGCCACGGTCTTGGACGCTCCATTCTCTCAGTTACTCTGTATCAAAAGATGCTGTTATGACCAGAGAATGTGAGAAAGTACTGTTTTTGAAACACTAAGAGTCTTATCTGTTCTGTTGATTACAGTGTTCACCCGTATGCCGGTTGCGCAATCAAAGTTGTCTCCTCCTTGCTGCTGATATCTGGTTCCGCCTAAACACACAGCTGCAATGCAAGGGTTTTTCAAACTGGATCTTAGCATTTATTGACATTCGCGTTGAACCTCCTCCAGCAATTGCTCCGCCTCCGCAATGGGCGGCACCCTCCTTCATGGTTAACGTGAACCCACATAGCCCTCTCTGCGACCTTCACTGCCGTGTGCGTCACCAGAAGCACCTGGAAAGGCTCTAGCCACCTTTTCGATTTCCAGCTCTTTCTCCTGTGATCACGAATCACCACGAAATCACCAGGTCTCACCTCGTGCAGGAATCTCTCAGCAACCTTCCCCTGGGCAGCTTTTACCTGCACAGAAATATTTGACAACAGACAAGACATTTCTTTGCAGTAATTCAACATGTCATTCTCACACACATCCTTTGATGGCAGCCCCTGTTTACCCCCTTTCATGCCCATGAATGGTGGCCTGCCAAACAAAATTTCAAATGGGCTCAGGTTTGTTTTTACTCTTTTTCTCATTCTCATGTACATCAGTACAATTGGAAGGGCTTTAAGCCAAGTCAGACCCGTCTCTTCACAGCATTAGATATTCAAATGGACCTGCTGGTGCTGGTTGAGATGCCAAGGGTGTTTTTATTCCTCTAGCCACATTGTGTGTGTGTTACAAGTGACACATCTTTTGCAAAAAAAATTTCAGCAACCACTGTAAACCCTTTTGTAAACCATAATTCCCTCATCTGCATTATCATACCCGCTTTTGACACATGATCCAACCCATGTGTCAACTTAGCATAATGCTGAAAGAAGTGTTTGGGCAAACAAGGAATGTCATCAACACTCATCCATACACCCCCCTGGAGACTGCAGCCAGACGACCTCCATCGTTGTTTTTCCGCTCCTGTGGAAAAAGACTGCATACTCTGTAAACAAGGGGAAATATCAGGGTTAGTCACAAATACCAAAGCACACGTTGTTTCTTTTGTCTCCTGTGCTGCCGCGGCCTTCGCTGCCACGTCTGCTCTCACGTTTCCTGTGGAGATAAAACTTTTATCGTTAGTGTGCGCTGCGCATTTACAGATCGCGACCTTGTCTGGTAAAAGAATGGCCTCCAAAAGCTTAGCCACCAGAGCTGCGTTTAATATCGGATGTCCATCCGACTTCAAAAAATTTCGGTGCTTCCAAAGCGCCCCAAAGTCGTGAGTGACCCCAAAAGCATAACGCGAGTCTGTGTAAATTGTCACACACTTGTCTGCCATAAGATTACACGCCTCTGTCAGAGCAACCAATTCGGCTGCCTGAGCCGAATAATTTGATGGCAATTTGCCAGACTTTACGACTTCAAATTCAGTGGCCACCGCGAAACCAACCTTATTCAAGCCTGTTTGTGGATCTTTGGACGCCGACCCATCCACAAAGAGGACATTGTCACAGTTCTCTAAAGGTGTGTCCAACAGGTCTGGACGTGGTGTACACACCTGTTCCAGCACTGATAGACAACAATGGTGTTCCTGTCCATCCTCCTCCGTCGGGAGGAGTGTGGCAGGATTCAAAGTTGTGCATCTTTTCACTGTTACATTTGGCATGTCAAGTAAAATCGTGTGATACCTCAGCCATCGGGCTGTTGATAAATGTGACGTTCTCTGTTCTTGCAAAATCATGGAGACTGCGTCTACCATCTGTGTAGCAAAAGGCCTTTCAATCTTGTCACATGACCTCAGCCCTTTCCCTGTTGTCAGGGCTCTCAAGGGCTTTTCAAGAAGTGCATAATTTGGAATATACGTTCGACAATATGCACACATTCCCAAGAATGATAACAATTGTCTTTGTTAAAGGTCTTGGTACATCTTTGATAGCTTTTATCCGTTTCTCAGAGATAGCTTTACTGTTTAGTGTTAGTGTGACCCAAAAAGAATTATTTCCTGCTGCACAAAACTGTAGCTTTGTCAGACTGACCTTGTGACCCTCTCTCGCCAGATGGTTCAAGAGAGTTACATTGTCAGCCACGCACGTAACCTCATCTCGTGCACAAATCAATAAATAATCTATATACTGCAATAGCGCCGTTCCGCTCGATAGAGTTAATGGTTCAAGGCTCCGTCTGAGCGCTTCATTGTAAATCGTCGGAGACTCACAATAGCCCTGACACAACCTGGTAAACGTGTACCCTTTGTTGTCAAAATCAAACGCGAACCAAAACTGACTTTTTTCTTCCACTGGGACGCTAAAGAAAGCGTTGGCCAAATCAACCACAGTGAAATACATTGCATTTTGCGGAATTTGTGACAAAATTGTGTATGGATTAGGTACGCGGGCAGCTCTTGCAATAACGGCTGAGTTTACAGCCTGCAGATCCTGCACAAATCGCCACGTGACTGGTTCACTTGTGTTAGATGTTATTTTCTTTACGGGGAAAATAGGAGTTCGCACTGGAGAATCATGACAGGGAATTATTACTCTCTCCTTCAGGAGAGACTCAAAAACCGGCTGTATCCCTCTCAATGCCTCCTTCTTCAGGGGACATTGCGATTGACATGGCCTGTAATCACACTTTGGAGTGATTACAACTGGTTCACAACCTTTAATCAACCCAACATCATATTTGTGTTTTGCCCACAATTTTGGAGGTATTTCTGCCAGGACAGGATGAATGTCTGTGGCAGAAATAGATCCGTGCTCATGTTTCTCCATAAAAAACACCTGCATTTCTACTGTGTTTCTGCCCGTTTGGTTTTTCAATCCAATCTGTGGCAGAAAGACATTTTCTCACAAACAGGCCTATTTCTTCCCATTTCTGTTCGGTGGCCTTGATTACTGATAAGTGAGGCGCAGACTGGCCTGTTATCAAATACAGCTGAATTTGTTTTTTTCTGACAGGCAAGCTGAAAGCACACACATTTTCATTCCAGAAAATCTTATCAAACCTTGTCAAAAATATTTTCTGCCCCGTTAATCCACTCTTCCTCATATTGATATATGCATATATCAATGAATGCAATTCATTGATACTGATACTGATACTGATACTGATACTGTTCGATCTTTGCCAATTTCAAAATCTTTTGTGCCCAATCAGAATCCGTTATCTGCCACTCGTATGCCCACTGTGGCTCAAATTTTGCACAACTAATCTGCTGTTACTCTTCAATAAATCCCAAACGGGCCAGCAGTGAGTTTCAGATTTAAATCACAAGATTTTGAACAGTGAGACATAGATTTAATTTACACATTAGATCCCTGGCCATTAACGGAACCGGACAGGTTCCAGAGCACAACAACGCATGTTTCAATGCCCTGCCCCCCCTCCGTCTCACATTTCAACGGCACAGTATAATTTTCTGAAATTTATGCCCTGACTTCAAGTGCTTTCAACCACTAAATCCGTCATTCTTGGTTCACAATCAACCATAAAGTCTATCATTGTCCCGTCAACTAACATGGGATATCTCTGTAGCCTTAAAACCCTAAACTTTTGTACATTCTCAGACATTCATCAGTCAACTAACATTATTCAAAACTTCAACAGTCACACATTTAACGGTTTGCAAGCATGTCTTCATTGCAGATAGCCTTATTCAAAACTTACACACACTCACACATAAAAGATTTGCAAGCATGTCTTCATTGCACAGAGCGTTATTTGAATCAGTGTATGTGAGCGTGTTGTGTGTGTGTGTCAATAAATTTTTACTTCCCTTTTTCGTAGCTTGCTGAATGCCTGTCACCCGCCCTCTCCTCTCCTGTTCTCCGTTCCACTCCTTTCAATCCGCCTTACGCGCCTCTGGACAATCCTGTGCCCAGTGTCCAGCCAGAAAAGTCATGTTCACCCCTCGCACACACAGTTGTGCCGTCTGCGCTGCCGCTCGTGCTGCTTTAATCTGTACAACAGCCAGCTGCATCTGTCTCCCCCTCTGTCACTCGCGCTGCTCGTGCTTGTTCATTCAGCGTCTCGCGCTGCGGTTGTCTTGGACGGAGAAACAGTCGAGGTCGGGGCGAATTTCAATGCATCCAGCTGAGCCATTGGGTAGATGGGTGTTTTGGCGGTGCCGGCCTCACCGTATTTTCATGTGGGAAACACAAACATACTGTGGGTCATTCGGCTCTGGTGGTGCAGACACATACAAATAGACTTTCACACTTTTCATTTTTCCTTCCTGCTAACTTTCTGCACTTGCTTTTTTCCTTTCTGCTAACTTTCTTGAGCCAACCATCTACTTCCTTTAGCCAACCATCTACTTCCTTTAGCCAACAATCTACTGTTTGTTCACATTTTTAACATACATGTTTAACACATTTGCAACAACAACCTGGTTGTTGAAACCACTTTCAGTTTTGTGAGACTCAATGTTCCCTCTTCGGGAAAATCATGATGCTTGATTAATTTTTTCAATATCTTGCATACATTCTTGACCATAATATTTTTTTTTATTTGGTAGTACACCGGTGTATCATATTTCACAAACTTGCTCTGAGATATCCCCATACTGGCTGTCTTCTGCTTTCCCGTGGATTTGCTCGCGCACGCTTCTTTAATCTGCTAAACGTCTCCAGCAGATCCGATTTTCTCTTATCCCGCAATCGGGTCGGGTTGCACTATTAGTGCCCTCTTAATTGTGATTTATCAAAATCTTTCGATTTTTCCTAACCCCAATTAACCTCGGTACCTGTTTGAAACCTATCTTGATCTGTACAGATCTCAAATTAATCTCAGGTTACCTATCTGAACGTTCGTGCCCAGAGTCCTCGGTACCTGTTTGAAACCCTCTTGATCCGTACAGATCTCAAATTAATCTCAGGTACCTAATCTGAACGTTCGTGCTCAGATTACTCTACCACAGACACAATTTTCAGCCAATATGGTTCAATTTCACTCTTTAAACTGAATTTCACCCTAATTAAATTGAATTTAATTGTTTCTTACCAGAGATGTCGTTTTGTGCCACCTGGGTTCTTTTTTGATTCCAGTGGTCGATCCCTCCGGTCCCAACAGCGGAACGGTCCCTCGTCTCTCAATCTTTTTTTGCGAGGTAGGGTTGGAACTTTTCAGCTCCAAGGTGATCAGCCTCCGTCCGCTGTCAGGTCCAGAAGTCACGTCCAAGGAATCCCACTATCTGACACCAAACTGTTGTGGCAATTTTCTTTCTAACAAACATCATCACTGAGTAAGAGACACTCTGAGTCCATATTATAATAATAAAGTGTTTATTCTCTTGCAAGAGAAGATCTCCTCAGTTCTAACACACATAGCTGTAAGTCAGTCAGGAGCGAGAGAGATAGAGAGAGATAGATAAGAAGAGAGCCAGAGAGCCAGAGATAAGAAGTAGCAAGAGAGCAAGAGCGCGCTAAGGGAAAGCAGTTTTGGTCTGTTTTATAGTCCTTTCCTTCCAAGGCCTCCTCCTTCCCTCCTCTAGAGGGAAAGATACCAGTTTGTTTACCGATTGATGGTTATACAGAAAAGGGAGGCAAATGCCCCCTTGACCATCTGCGTTTCCTTACCTCTATTACTTCTCAATCATAGTAAATCATCACACAAAGAATGCTTATCTAACTACGAGAAGAAAACATATAATACATACATCTGAATCTATGTCTCACTGTTTGATTACTGTCCATAAAGGAAAATTCCTTTACAATGTTAATCCAGAAACAGATAAACAAATAAAAACGATTAGCGTAGCAGTTGTTCCATCCAGGCAAAAATGATCAGTTCAACCCAAGCTAAAGCATAATAATGTGCGTTTGATCAGATTTACCTGCAGTACAAGATTATGGGATGCATTATATGAATGCTTGGCTAAAGAGATGTGTCTTTAATCTAGATTTAAACAGAGAGAGTGTGTCTGAACCCCGAACGTTATCAGGAAGGCTATTCCAGAGTTTGGGACCCAATAAAATATAATATAATAATTTGGTTCTATGCCTCAATAAACTCCCAATTTGCTTCTAATTAATAGTTAGTTGTTAAATTACGGTGTAGGGTGGATTAAGGGATCTAGAATATGCAGAATAAGGCAATAAAATGTGCTTTATACGTGCTAATAAACAGTCAATGTGCTAGTAATATAAGCTAGTGAGCAACTAGTTAATAGTGAGAATTGGTTAGCAATAATATGATCATGAATCAGTATCAAGAAATGTAACCAAGTGGTTTATTTATCTCCTTTCTTCATAGGAATATGTTTCCTGAAAATCTTTTGCAAGCCTGTTTTCAGCAGGTAAAATATAGTTTTACCTTATGTTGGGTCATGTAAATATACTATTTGGTTTAATTAAACATCATCTGTGTTTTAGTATAAGACGCAGCGCAAAGAGATTGAACCATCGGAAGCCAACATGAGCTCAAGTAACACGACTACGTTTCCGGCGTTCACCACCATTATTTCAACAGTTGCACAGGTGAGAGAAAGATGAATGGTGAAGATGGAGAAAGCATGCATTGATTTTTGGCTTCTTTCTGCTGTAGAACTTGACCAAAGACTACAAGATGGTGGGCTCTTATTCAGATGGCATTAATGTCCTCGGTCTGATCGTGTTCTGCGTGACGTTCGGTCTGGTCATCGGACAGATGGGAGAAAGGGGCCGGATCCTGCTGGAGTTCTTCGACGCGCTGAATGAGGCCACCATGAGACTCGTGCAGATTATTATGTGGTTAGTTCTGACTCCTTACAGGCAAGAATCACTGTCATTATTACTCAGTCTCAGACTTGAGCATGGGCTCTATTAACCCCGGTCATTAAGAAACACCCAGAGCACCCTAGCAACCATACCGCAACTTCCTAGCAACCACACAGAGCACCCTAGCAACCATACCGCAGCTTCCTAGCAACCACCCAGAACACCCTAGCAACCACACAGAACACCCTAGCAACCACACTGTAACTCCATAGCAACCACCCAGAACACCCTAGCAACCATACCGCAGCTTCCTAGCAACCACACAGAACACCCTAGCAAACGCATTGCAACTTCCTAGCAACCACCCAGAACACCCTAGCAACCACACTGCAACTTCCTAGCAAGCAACCAGAACACCCTAGCAACCACACTGCAACTTCCTAACAACCACCCAGAACACCCTAGCAACCACACTGCAACTTCCTAGCAAGCAACCAGAACACCCTAGCAACCACACTGCAACTTCCTAGCAACCACCCAGGACACCCTAGCAACCACACTGTAACTCCCTAGCAACAACACAGAACACCCTAGCAACTACATTGCAACTTCCTAGCACGCAACCAGAACACCGTAGCAACCACACTGCAACTTACTAGCAAGCAACCAGAACATCCTAGCAACCACATAGCAATTACTTAGCAACCACTCTGAATAGTGAATACCCTAAAAAGCACATAGCAACATCCTAGAAACCACATAGCAATTCCTTAGCAACCATTCACAATACCTTAGAAACCACATAGCAACACCCTAGAAAGCACATAATTCCTTTAGCAACCATTCAGAATAGCCTTGAAACCACATAGCCATTTCTTAGCAATCATTCAGAATACCCTTGAATCGACATAGCAATTCCTTAGCAACCATTCACAATACCCTAGAAACCACATAGCAACACCCTAGAAACTACATAATTCCTTTAGCAACCATTCAGAATAGCCTTGAAACCACATAGCAACACCATAGAAACCACATAATTCCTTAGCAACCATTCAGAATACCCTTAAAACCACATAGCCATTCCTTAGCAACCATTCAGAATACCCTTGAAACCACATAGCAATTCCTTAGCAACCATTCAGAATACCCTTGAATCGACATAGCCATTCCTTAGCAACCATTCAGAATACCCTTGAATCGACATAGCCATTCCTTAGCAACCATTCAGAATACCCTTGAATCGACATAGCAATTCCTTAGCAACCATTCAGAATACCCTTGAATCGACATAGCAATTCCTTAGCAACCATTCAGAATACCCTTGAATCGACATAGCCATTCCTTAGCAACCATTCAGAATACCCTTGAAACCACATAGCCATTCCTTAGCAACCATTCAGAATACCCTTGAAACCACATAGCCATTCCTTAGCAACCATTCAGAATACTCTTGAAACCACATAGCCGTTCCTTAGCAACCATTCAGAATACCCTTGAAACCACATAGCCATTCCTTAGCAACCATTCAGAATACCCTTGAATCGACATAGCCATTCCTTAGCAACCATTCACAATACCCTAGAAACCACATAGCAACACCCTAGAAACCACATAATTCCTTTAGCAACCATTCAGAATACCCTTGAATCGACATAGCCATTCCTTAGCAACCATTCAGTATACTCTTGAATCGACATAGCCATTCCTTAGCAACCATTCAGAATACCCTTGAATCGACATAGCCATTCCTTAGCAACCATTCAGAATACCCTTGAATCGACATAGCCATTCCTTAGCAACCATTCAGAATACCCTTGAAACCACATAGCCATTCCTTAGCAACCATTCAGAATACCCTTGAATCGACATAGCCATTCCTTAGCAACCATTCAGAATACCCTTGAATCGACATAGCAATTCCTTAGCAACCATTCAGAATACCCTTGAATCGACATAGCCATTCCTTAGCAACCATTCAGAATACCCTTGAATCGACATAGCAATTCCTTAGCAACCATTCACAATACCCTAGAAACCACATAGCCATTCCTTAGCAACCATTCAGAATACCCTTGAAACCAAATAGCCATTCCTTAGCAACCATTCAGAATACTCTTGAAACCACATAGCCATTCCTTAGCAACCATTCAGAATACCCTTGAAACCACATAGCCATTCCTTAGCAACCATTCAGAATACCCTTGAAACCACATAGCAATTCCTTAGCAACCATTCTCAATACCCTAGAAACCACATAGCAACACCCTAGAAACCACATAATTCCTTTAGCAACCATTCAGAATACCCTTGAATCGACATAGCCATTCCTTAGCAACCATTCAGAATACCCTTGAATCGACATAGCAATTCCTTAGCAACCATTCAGAATACCCTTGAATCGACATAGCCATTCCTTAGCAACCATTCAGAATACCATTGAATCGGCATAGCCATTCCTTAGCAACCATTCAGAATACCCTTGAAACCACATAGCAATTCCTTAGCAACCATTCTCAATACCCTAGAAACCACATAGCAACACCCTAGAAACCACATAATTCCTTTAGCAACCATTCAGAATACCCTTGAATCGACATAGCCATTCCTTAGCAACCATTCAGAATACCCTTGAATCGACATAGCAATTCCTTAGCAACCATTCAGAATACCCTTGAATCGACATAGCCATTCCTTAGCAACCATTCAGAATACCATTGAATCGACATAGCCATTCCTTAGCAACCATTCAGAATACCCTTGAAACCACATAGCCATTCCTTAGCAACCATTCAGAATACCCTTGAAACCACATAGCCATTCCTTAGCAACCATTCAGAATACCCTTGAAACCACATAGCCATTCCTTAGCAACCATTCAGAATACTCTTGAAACCACATAGAAATACCTTAGCAACCATTCAGAATACCCTTGAAACCACATAGCCATTCCTTAGCAACCATTCAGAATACCCTTGAAACCACATAGCCATTCCTTAGCAACCATTCAGAATACCCTTGAATCGACATAGCCATTCCTTAGCAACCATTCAGAATACTCTTGAAACCACATAGCCATTCCTTAGCAACCATTCAGAATACTCTTGAAACCACATAGCCATTCCTTAGCAACCATTCAGAATACTCTTGAAACCACATAGCCATTCCTTAGCAACCATTCAGAATACCCTTGAAACCACATAGCCATTCCTTAGCAACCATTCAGAATACCCTTGAAACCACATAGCCATTCCTTAGCAACCATTCAGAATACCCTTGAATCGACATAGCCATTCCTTAGCAACCATTCAGAATACCCTTGAAACCACATAGCCATTCCTTAGCAACCATTCAGAATACCCTTGAATCGACATAGCAATTCCTTAGCAACCATTCACAATACCCTAGAAACCACATAGCCATTCCTTAGCAACCATTCAGAATACCCTTGAATCGACATAGCCATTCCTTAGCAACCATTCAGAATACCCTTGAAACCACATAGCCATTCCTTAGCATCCATTCAGAATACTCTTGAAACCACATAGCCATTCCTTAGCAACCATTCACAATACCCTTGAAACCACATAGCCATTCCTTAGCAACCATTCAGAATACCCTTGAATCGACATAGTCATTCCTTAGCAACCATTCAGAATACCCTTGAAACCACATAGCCATTCCTTAGCAACCATTCAGAATACTCTTGAAACCACATAGAAATACCTTAGCAACCATTCTAAATACCTTAAAAATACATAGCAACACCCTAGAAACCACATAGCAATTCCTACCAACTATTCAGAATACCCTAGAAACCACATAGCAACACCCTAGCAACCACCCACAAGAAGCACGACTCACTTTGACTTAAGAAAATGCAAACAAATGATATGTTTCTTGAAATTATGAGTAATATTGAAAATAATTGTACTGAATTTTCTCTGGCAGTTACATGCCCATCGGCATCTTGTTCCTAATCGCTGCCAAGATCATGGAGGTGGAGGACTGGGAGATCTTCAGGAAGATGGGGCTGTACATGGTGACGGTGCTCAGCGGGTGAGCCAGCTTCCCAAATGTTCCCTTGTTAATGAGCAGATTTACCGTCGGCTCTGTTCACTCACAGATAAGAGCCACAGACGTTTAAACCTGCTCGAGCTGCAGATGTGCGTATTATACATTTCATAAACTCCAAACGTCCCCTGCTTTGAGTGATAAAGGCGACCGAACATGAGTCAGGAGATTCTGTAGCTGCAGTTAAACAAATGCCATCTGCACTCGAGTGGACTGAGCTGAAAGCACACTGCTGAGTCAAGCAGAATACAGTGTAGCTCTCACGAATAGAGACGATCAGGGGCGGGTTCTCCATGAGGGCGAGCGTGCGACGCATCACCGAAGCGCGAAAGGGAGGGATTTGTTTTACTTTCGCATTCAATCACAGTGTTTAGGTGCGTTCACACCAGACGCCAATGAAGCGGTACGCGCGAATGATTTACATGTTAAGTCAATGCAAAGACACGATAGACAATCCTGCGGCGCTATTCGCGTCAATGAGGTGGCGCGAATTGAGCATTTGGGGAATTTGATGCGCGAATTGCTCGAATTGAAAAATTTGAACTTTGGCGGATATTCATGCCGCGTTAACCAATCAGGAGCTTGCTCTAGCAGTGACGTGATTACGAGCGGAGGCAGAAAATCCGAAACAACAATGGAGGACAAATTAATCGTGGTTGTATGTGGGTACCCGGAGCTGTACGATACTACTTCGTACTTTTACAAAAACAGGAATAAGGGTGAATCCCATTTCTCTATCTTACCCCTTCCCCTTCGTCTTACCCCTAGCCCTTGTCCCTCGAAACCGAGTGGTAAGCGCTAGGGGTGAAAACATACCCCTATGAATTGAGACACCACTTGGTTACTGTTACGTCATCATACATCGTCGCTAGCTGCTGCTACGTCACCAGAGGTGACAAGTGTTGATCACAAACTCTCCGTCTGCAAGTGTGTGTTTGATCACAAACTCTCCGTCTAAAAGTGTGTGTTTGTCGATTGCGTGGGTTTTAGTGATGTTTTCTCTAGTCAGAGAAATGCGGGACTGTTGTGCAAACCAGCAATGTAATGTTAGCGTGGAAAAATTTAGATTTTTTAAAACGTTTCAATTAAGAGCATGGTTGCAAATATATATGTAAGTTACAGGACTGTGTAGAGCACAAAACAAGACTCTCTGGATGATCTGGCCGCGGTGTGTTCTGGGTACCCTTTTGTGTCAAGTAAGCTCGTAAAAATGCTTGGTTTTAAGGGGTATCTACCCCTTCCCCTTACCCTACCCCTCGCTCAAAATCAGAATTAGCCCTTACTCTCACGTGAACGCGCAAAACTAAGGGGAAGGGGTAAGACAGAGAATTGGGATTCACCGCGATGCCACATGAGTCAGGAGATTCTGTAGCTGCAGTTAAACAAATGCCGTCTGCACTCGAGTGGACTGAGCTGAAAGCACATCAAGCAGAATACAGAGTAGCTCTTACGAATAGAGACGATCAGGGGCGGGTTCTCCATAAGGGCGAGCGGGCGACGCATCACCGAAGCGCGAAAGGGAGGTATTTGTTTTACTTTTGCATTCAATCACAGTGTTAAGGTGCGTTCACACTAGACGCCAATGAAGCGTTACGCGTGAATGATTTACATGTTAAGTCAATACAAAGATGCGATAGACAATCCTGCGGCGCAAATTACGCGGCGCGAATTGAGCATTTGACGCGCGAATCGAACTTTAGGTGCGTTCACACCAGATGCGAATGAAGCGAATAAATCGTGCTATTCGCGCGTAGTTGGCCGCTTGAACATTTTGAGTTTACTCGCTTCATTCGTGCGTGAAATTCACTACACAACAGATGCGAATTCACGTCATGGGAGGGGCTTCTGCAGGCAGCTCCAGTCTCGCTGCTAAATATATTCCTGTTTTTGTAAAAGTACGAAGTAGTATCGTACAGCTCTGGGTACCCACATACAACCACGATTAATTTGTCCTCCATTGTTGTATGGAGCACTTTTTATGATGGATAGATGAACTCTTTTGGCCTTTTAAAATCTTGAGCACCATTCACTGTCATAACTCTGATTGTATTTGTCGGAAAGAAGAAAGTCATATACACCCAGGATGGTAAATCATGGGGAAATTTTCATTTAAAAATCCTTTAACTCTTTCCCTGCCGTTGAAGGAATTTCCCATCATTTACGTGGCAACGTGGCATGGATGTAAATTTCTGGCTTTCCGTGTTGACACTGTTTTAAAGTAGGAGGCGCTATTACACATCTTCTGATAGAGAACTGAATGTCCTTCTGGATCAAACACAGGTGAAGAAGAAGCAGAAACAAGTGATTGCATACATAAGCAGTATGTGAAATAACACGACCATCAAACATTAAACAGAAAATAAATCACAACTGCCTAACGTCACCGAATGAAAGTTTAATTAATGGAAGCATTAATCGACTTCATCTATGTTTTAACCAGCATTCTGAATATCAATTTTCTGAATATCAATTTTCTCAGATTTTTTTTCAAAATGTTACTTTTTTTAATGAAACTTACAGATATTCGAGAGTGGATAAAAAAGAATGCAATATGCTAGAACAGGGCTTCTCAAAGTCCGGACTCCGGTCATTCAATCCGGACCCGCCTCCACTTGATATTTCAAGCGCACTCGGATCTCCGTGCGGTGTGCGTGGCGCGCGCACACACACACACACACACACACACACACGGGCGCATGAACCAGTGTTGCAGTGATTACAGACTCTTTTGTAAGACAAAGCACATAGCAACTAGCGACATTTTGGATAAACTTTAGATTTCATTCAGTAGAATAATGTCACCGGTTTTGCCCCGCGAGCACGAGGTTTCGCCTTCCCGATGCAGTCTTTCTCCACCGGCAGAGTTAGCAGCGTATTCAAAGAACCGAACCGAACCGCCAGCAGACTTCTGAATGAACGAGTACAAAACAGTGTTTCCTAAAACCTATCACTCTTGACTGTCTTGAACATGAATGTAGGTCATCTGTAAAGGGTTGAAATATGCACATAGTGCACGTTTGTGCTCCATTAAATATATATTTAATAAAATATATAAATAAAGATTTTGGCAATTCAGTTGAAGGGACTGCAGGTTACATTGAAGTACTGTTTCAGAAACATTAAATATGTGGGGCTAAATGAGAACTGCTTTATTGGGCATTTAGTTGTATAAAAATGCAGTACTGTTGAGTAACTCTTATTTACATTTACATTTATGCATTTAGCAGACGCTTTTATCCAAAGCGACTTACAGTGCATTCAGGCTATACATATTTTTATCAGTACATGTGTTCCCTGGGAATCGAACCCACAACCTTTGCACTGCTAACGCAATGCTCCACCACTGAGCCACAGGAACACATGTTTTTCTTATGAAAAATAACCATGGATTTATTATAATACAAGTGTAGTAAAAATTGTATTTTTTCTTTTGCATAGTGATTACAATTTATATAACCAGTTTTACTACAAATACAATGGTTCAACTATGGTTAGTGTAGCAAGGCCATGGATAATTTGTGGTTATCTTGGTTTAATAGTAACCAAATGTGTTTTTTTTTTTTTTGTATAAAACTATGGTTAATTTTCGTAAACACAAGTACACCTGATGACATCATAAATATGATAATTAAGCATATATCAAGTTGAATTGTTATATAAAGTAATAAGCATGTTTATAAAAACAAGTTTTGTAATCACAATTATTTCGGACCTTTTGACGTTGATGATAATTCCCATTCGCGGGACTGTTGTGCAAACCAGCAATGTAACGTTAGCATGGAAAAATTGCGATTTTTAAAAACGTTTCAATTAAGAGCATGGTTGCAAATATATATGTAAGTTACAGGACTGTGTAGAGCACAAAACAAGACTCTCTGGATGATCTGGCCGCGGTGTGTTCTGGGTACCCCTTTGTGTCAAGTAAGCTCGTAAAAATGCTTGGTTTTAAGGGGTATCTACCCCTTCCCCTTACCCTACCCCTCGCTCAAAATCAGAATTAGCCCTTACTCTCACGTGAACGCGCAAAACTAAGGGGAAGGGGTAAGACAGAGAATTGGGATTCACCGCGATGCCACATGAGTCAGGAGATTCTGTAGCTGCAGTTAAACAAATGCCGTCTGCACTCGAGTGGACTGAGCTGAAAGCACATCAAGCAGAATACAGAGTAGCTCTCACGAATAGAGACGATCAGGGGCGGGTTCTCCATGAGGGCGAGCGGGCGACGCATCACCGAAGCGCGAAAGGGAGGGATTTGTTTTACTTTCGCATTCAATCACAGTGTTAAGGTGCGTTCACACTAGACGCCAATGAAGCGTTACGCGTGAATGATTTACATGTTAAGTCAATACAAAGATGCGATAGACAATCCTGCGGCGCAAATTACGCGGCGCGAATTGAGCATTTGACACGCAAATCGAACTTTAGGTGCGTTCACACCAGATGCGAATGAAGCGAATAAATCGCGCTATTCGCGCGTAGTTGGCCGCTTGAACATTTTGAGTTTACTCGCTTCATTCGTGCGTGAAATTCACTACACAACAGATGCGAATTCGCGTCATGGGAGGGGCTTCTGCCAGGCAGCTCCAGTCTCGTTGCTAAATATATTCCTGTTTTTGTAAAAGTACGAAGTAGTATCGTACAGCTCCGGGTACCCACATACAACCACGATTAATTTGTCCTCCATTGTTGTATGGAGCACTTTTTATGATGGATAGATGAACTCTTTTGGCCTTTTAAAATCTTGAGCACCATTCACTGTCATAACTCTGATTGTATTTGTCTGAAAGAAGAAAGTCATATACACCCAGGATGGTAAATCATGGGGTAATTTTCATTTAAAAATCCTTTAACTCTTTCCCTGCCGTTGAAGGAATTTCCCATCATTTGCGTGGCAACGCGGCATGGATGTAAATTTCTGGCTTTCCGTGTTGACACTGTTTTAAAGTAGGAGGCGCTATTACACATCTTCTGATAGAGAACTGAATGTCCTTCTGGATCAAACACAGGTGAAGAAGAAGCAGAAACAAGTGATTGCATACATAAGCAGTATGTGAAATAACACGACCATCAAACATTAAACAGAAAATAAATCACAACTGCCTAACGTCACCGAATGAAAGTTTAATTAATGGAAGTATTAATCGACTTCATCTATGTTTTAACCAGCATTCTGAATATCAATTTTCTGAATATCAATTTTCTCAGATTTTTGTTCAAAATGTAACTTTTTTTAATGAAACTTACAGATATTCGAGAGTGGATAAAAAAGAATGCAATATGCTAGAACAGGGCTTCTCAAAGTCCGGACTCCGGTCATTCAATCCGGACCCGCCTCCACTTGATATTTCAAGCGCACTCGGATCTCCGTGCGGTGTGCGTGGCGCGCGCGCACACACCACACACACACACACACACACACACACACACAGGCGCATGAACCAGTGTTGCAGTGATTACAGACTCTTTTGTAAGACAAAGCACATAGCAACTAGCGACATTTTGGATAAACCTTAGATTTCATTCAGTAAAAATAATGTCACCGGTTTCGCCCCGCGAGCGCGAGGTTTCCACCCCCCCTCCACGCAGTCTTTCTCCACCGGCAGAGTTAGCAGCGTATTCAAAGAACCGAACCGAACCGCCAGCAGACTTCTGAATGAACGAGTACAAAACAGCGTTTCCTAAAACCTATCACTCTTGACTGTCTTGAACATGAATGTAGGTCATCTGTAAAGGGTTGAAATATGCACATAGTGCACGTTTGTGCTCCATTAAATATATATTTAATAAAATATATAAATAAAGATTTTGGCAATTCAGTTGAAGGGACTGCAGGTTACATTGAAGTACTGTTTCAGAAACATTAAATATGTGGGGCTAAATGAGAACTGCTTTATTGGGCATTTAGTTGTATAAAAATGCAGTACTGTTGAGTAACTCTTATTTACATTTACATTTATGCATTTAGCAGACGCTTTTATCCAAAGCGACTTACAGTGCATTCAGGCTATACATATTTTTATCAGTACATGTGTTCCTTGGGAATCGAACCCACAACCTTTGCGCTGCTAATGCAATGCTCTACCACTGAGCCACAGGAACACATGTTTTTCTTATGAAAAATAACCATGGATTTATTATAATACAAGTGTAGTAAAAATTGTATTTTTTCTTTTGCATAGTGATTACAATTTATATAACCAGTTTTACTACAAATACAATGGTTCAACTATGGTTAGTGTAGCAAGGCCATGGTTAATTTGTGGTTATCTTGGTTTAATAGTAACCAAATTTTGTTTTGTTTTTTTATTTGTATAAAACTATGGTTAATTTTCGTAAACACAAGTACACCTGATGACATCATAAATATGATAATTAAGCATATATCAAGTTGAATTGTTATATAAAGTAATAAGCATGTTTATAAAAACAAGTTTTGTAATAACAATTATTTCGGACCTTTGAATGTAAACTTTGAGAACCCCTGTGCTAGAATATGTTTGTTTGTTTTTGGTTTAAAAGCTGAAGCTCTGTTTTTTCTTTTGACATATTGCATGTTCAGATACTCATTCGACAGAATATTCTGGGGGCTGTGAAATGATCAAAAATGCTGGCGGTGGCTCGCAACTAAAAAACAAAACAAAAAAACAACGTTGGTGGGGAAGGAGTTAAATAACACCAAACAGCTTTTTAGTTCAACTGAAATTAAAGCAATATTTTACAAAGATCTTTTTTTATTATAAAAAAAATTATATTCTTATGTTCATTGCTCATGATAATGTACAATGGGTTGTATTTTAAAATATGTTTTCCTTTCACAGACTAGCCATCCATTCCCTCGTATTCCTCCCCCTGATTTACTTTGTGTTTGTGAGGAAGAATCCATTCACCTTCACTCTGGGGATGGCACAGGCTTTGCTAACAGCTCTCATGATTTCCTCAAGGTGAGTCGATAGGTATATTTAGCATTGCTATAGCCCACGGTTCCTCAAATCTTTCCCTGGAGGTCCAATCTGCTGCAGAGTTTAGCTCCAACCCTGATCAAACTCACCTACCTGTGATTTTCTAATGATCTTGACGCATGCTCAGGTGTGTTTGATTAGGGTTAGAGATGCACTCTGGAGGAATGGTCCAGATTTGAGGATCCCTGGTATAACCTATTGACCAAAGGTTGGGATACACTTCACAACTTAAAATCAAAAGACATTTAAAGCAGTCTATCATACAGTTGCTGAGTTTGTAAATGGGCACAGAGAGAAAAACTAGATCTTATAAACACTAAACGACTGAGGATCAGTCACTAATAGATATTAGTCATTTTGAACCCAACAAATTTACACAAAACACGTGTGTTGGCAAACCTAGATTTACAGCCTGGAAAGCCTTGTGATTATATTATAATATTATTTTATATATTTTACAAGGACCGTGCACGTAAATCTATAGCATGTGCACTTGTGGTGTATTTCAAAGCTTAAAATTATATTTTTAAACAATGTACTTGCAGATAATATATATTATGAAATAAAAGGCACTTAAGTGAACATAAAGAGAGGCATTTTAATGACTATGTTGTGTATAACTTAAGACATTTAAAATTATATGTTTTATAAAATATACATTGAAGATAATACATATTTATGATATAAAAGGCACTTAAGTGAACATCAAAGTAGAGTTGCATTTTAATGTATAATCTATTTTCTAATAAAAATTTAAGAACATTATTTATAAAAGTAGCTAAAATATTTTAAATAATTGATATTCACATGTTTAAGTAAAATTACTTAAAGTTTAAGATTTCCTAATGTAACATACATTCAAAGTACTTTTTTTTACTATAAAGACAATTAATTTAATTAATTAGTATAAATTAACTAATGAATTAAAAAGTCATGAAGTGTACATTTATTAATATAAATTAAAATATTAATTTAAGAAATTATTAAAATAATTTACCCTTAAATAACTTGCATATTAAAGTATTTTTCCAAAATTTTAAAACAATATAAGAACCTTATCTTATAAATTCTTAATGAATAAAACTCACTAAGTTCATTTATTAATACTAAAATATAATTTAACTTTATTCAATTAACATTAATAAGTACCCAAAATTTGTTTAATTTTAAAAGTAACATTTCCAATAACTTTTAAAACAATAGATAAGTACCTCTAAACTCATTTTTAATTATAATTATAAAACTATTGTTATTTTTTAATAAACTAAGAAGACTTTGTTTTTAAAGACAATTTAAAAACAAAAATATATTTGTTTTTGAATGCAATAAATTCTGACATTTTAGATGGGACTTGAGTGTCCCAATAGATTCTGCACAAGCAAAAGGCATCCATTTCTTAAATACTATGAATATTAATATTTTTTAAATCTTAAAAATAATCTGAGAAGCAGCCTTTGGTGCTGTGTTTTGATCATTATTTTGAGCTTTTTATAGCAAGGCTTCTCAGCCCTTTCCCGTTCCAGTTATAGATGTTTGACTTTTTAAATCCACAACAATCAAAGAAAACCGCTATTCTGCAATAACACAGTCTTCACTGTTTTAGCTCCGCCACTCTGCCGGTCACGTTTCGATGCGCCGAGGAGAACAACAGGATCGACAAGAGAATCACTCGCTTCGTCCTTCCAGTCGGTGCGACTATCAACATGGATGGCACAGCACTGTATGAAGCTGTTGCTTCTATATTCATAGCTCAGCTGAACAACTACGACCTGGACGCTGGCCAGATTGTTACCATCAGGTAAGTGTGATACAAGCCAATCGGTGATACAATAGAGTTAAGTGGCTTCATGAAGGACGGAGGCCCGAATGATACTTTTTTAAACGTTCATTCCGTAGTATCACGGCAACAGTCGCCAGCATTGGTGCAGCGGGTGTTCCAAATGCTGGACTGGTAACCATGGTGATAGTGCTCACGGCAGTGGGCCTTCCCGCCACTGATGTCACACTCATCGTCGCTGTCGATTGGCTGCTGTAAGTATCTGGTTTTAATGACCAAAGTGTGAGGTTTAATTAATGTGACACAGTAGTGATGACGCAGTTTTCTAGGCCAACCCATATCACGCAGGTTCCCATGACAAAAACCCAATAGGATTTTTCCATTGGATTGTTGCAGAAAATAAACTCCAACAAAATGAGCACAATTAAATGTTATGCTTAAATACAATTGGCAGAAGTATAAAGCTAAACGTAGGCTACAGATGAACTTCACCTCGGTCACATGACTTCAATGTTTTACATCGAACAACTTTTTTACATTTTACCTGAAAGTTTGAATTAGAATAGCTTATTAAGTATTTTACCTGTTCATTGTGATGACGTTTAACGTCGTCCCATTTTGCCCTTTGTTAACAACTGCCTTTTTTATTTATTTATTTAGTCATTTAGCAGACGCTTTTATCCAAAGCAAATGAGGACATTATAGAAGCAATAAAAACCAGCAAAAGAGCAACAACATGCAAGTGCTATTACAAGTCCTGGTTAGCCTAACACAGTACACGTAGGAAGGTGTTTTTTTTAAGAAAACGAGTATATATAATATAGAAAAAAGAAACTTAGAATAAATATGCAATTGATAGAGGGTCAAATGTGTGTTTTTTTAAATAAAAAGAAGACAGATTAGATCAAATAGAATTAGAATAGAGAGAGCTAGAGTTAGAGGATCAAATAAAGATGGAAGAGATGTGTTTTTAGCCGTTTCTTGAAGATGGGTAAGGATTCAGCTGCTGGGATTGAGTCGAGGTCATTCCACCAGATGGGAACAGTTAATGAAAAAGTCTGTGAAAGTGATTTTGTGCCTCTTTGGGATGGTACAGTAACGCGTCGTTCACTTGCAGAACGCAAGCCCCTAGAGGGCATATAAGACTGAAGTAATGAATTTAGGTAAAGGGGTGCAGAGCCAGAGGTGGTTCTGTAAGCAAACATTAATGCCTTGAATTTAATGCGAGCAGCTATTGGTAGCCAGTGCAGATTGGTGTTTTTTACAATTTGTTAACAAATATGTAATGATAACATATAATATATATATTGTTATAGGGGAAACAGGTCAATTTAGCTCAAAGGGAATCGTTAATGATTTTATAGGGAATTTGAACAGACTCACTGTTTCACGGCGATTCACTGAACAAGCCGTATAACAAACTCTGCACTGGATATTAAAATCCAGAAATATAGTGAAAACACTATTAAATATCACAGTAACAAAATCGACAGATTAAGGCATTAACTTATGAGCACAAAACACAAGATATTTCTCTTTTCAATATAAACAAGACTTTATTTATATAACTCTAAGACATGTAAACTAATCTACACAAGCATTCACACATTCACGCGTTGCAGAAAGAGAGAAAGTGAGGAAAGGATTAGATTAAGAGAATGAGAATTTGATATCCCACGTTTACAGCAATATGTGCAATTGCATAAACCTGAACAACCATCAATCACATATTTAACACTCGCATTGACTTTTTCAATGAGGCTAAAATCTATATTAAAATTACACCAGTTTCAGCAAGAGTCTGGGGTTTTGTACTTGCAGCTTTTGTGTTTAAGGATTCCCTTTGTCCTCCGTCTTTGCGGAACAGGTTTCTCCGAAGTCGCTGATTGGCTTAGAGTTCAGGAGTCGTTGAAGTGGGCGTGGGTTCTTGGCTGGTTTTGCAGAGTTTTGGTCTGGTTGCCGTTGGCAAACGTAACTTAGCACACAGACTCAATGGAAAGAAAATAAACTAAAGTCAAAGAATAAAAGGATGTAAAGAGACTAGGTGGTTTTTCTTCTCATCATGGTAGCAACTGGCTGGGTTGTGGTCCAGAGCACATGGCTGAAGAGAAAGTTAGATGGCATTTTCAAGAGAGTTCATTTTTCAAGAGAGAGAGAGAGAGATCCAAGAAGAGAGAGGAATTCAAGAGGGAGGGGAGAAGTGTGTCCTGGGTATTTACCCTCTGCTTTTAGACACCCCCCAATGGTTGTCTTGACCATTTAGATCCTATGCTGGCTCTGGGTGCTGCTTTGTTTCTCCACCCAATCAATAAATCAACATGTCATGTTTAGTCACATTGCCCGAATTTTACATGCTCTTGCAAAGTATCCTTTTGGGTGTGATTTCTATAACCAGAATATGATACATTTGACAGATAATCACTTTGAAGAAATGTTTAAAGCTAGACTTATGACACTCATACATACCAAACTTGACATTAACCCTTAAGGCTTACGCTATTCAATACTAATTAAAAGCACGACAAACACAATGATTAAAACAAGGATAGTCAAATTTGTGGGTCACATACATAATATGCAGTTATGCATAGAAATGATTAGTTTCATTAACAATGAGAATGAAAGTCTTTTAAGATGATTCTACAGTCTTTGTGAACCCAGGAATTTCAGCCGGATTCTTTGTCCTGTTGCAGGCTGTATTCAGGCGGGCTGGGGGTCTGATTTATGACTTACTGCTGTTGTCTTGTGGACTTCGGCTCCTCATGTTTCAACCATGCTTCGATCAAATCTTGATTTGTCTAATTCGGTCCTTGATATACTAAATTATTTATATAAAAGAAATATATATAAATATATTACTTGGCTATTACTTGTGTATTTTATGCCGTAGAATGAAATGTGAAAATACATCGAGCCTGTTTTCACCACAGACCTTATTACAAGCATTTAACCAAAATCCCAATTACAAAACAAAACATAATTCCTGCAGCAATCTTTTGGTTCATTCAAGTCATCCTGGACAGTTCGTATTTACGAGTTGGCATGTTATAATTACAAAATCAGGTGCGGTTAAATCACTTTGGTCAGGGCAATATGGCAATGTACTTTTTACTACAAAAAGTTCAAGATTTTTTAACTCGAAATCTAAAAACAAATGTGAATAATGACTGCACATCGGGTGTGTTTTTGCTTTGTTTTTATTCACTTTATAAGGGTGCTGAAAATCGAATCGTTATATTCTATAATAATTATACAACACTGTCATATTTCATACATGCCACTTTGCTAATTTATTTATTTTAAATGGAAAAATTCTTATAATTTAATTAATTTGAACAAGATTACAGTTAATACAGACACTGCATACATTGTGCCATATTTTCTTACATGCTCCCAACTCGGGGCTAAAATAAATGGTGCATTCAAGTCATGTCAGAAAAAATGTATTATCAAGTTTAACGCACATGAATGTCACCGCAAAATCATAATTACAAGTGGGAAGCTCTGAGTCTGAACATTATTTAAAGAGGTCATCAACCGCAAAATGTCAGTTTTACATGTTGTTTGTGCTGGAAGTGTACACATCCATCCTATAATGATAAAAATCCACCTAGTGTTTTCTTTCAAATCCCTATTTTTAAATCCCTTTCTCAAATCAGGTTATAAGATTCCTGTCAGAATGACGTAGTTCTGCGCAGGCCCCGCCCACAATAGTTGATTGACACCTTAGACCCGCCCTGAGTGAGCTGAGAGCTGTCCGCCATCGCCTCCGGTGCAAGATGTCTCAGATTAAGCGATTGAGGTGTTTTATTGTTGGATTTAATAATGAACACAGAAGTCGTCATTTACTCCCGACATCTGAGCTGCTGAAGACGCAGTGGATTACGTTTGTTTGTGAAGGGAATGCGCCCTCGATCTGCCTAAATGCGTCTATGTTTGGGCGAATCATTCGTGATCTAGCTTCTCCTACAGAAGAAGTGAGTATAAGGGTTTTTTATGAATCTTTGCACATCACCTTTCCTAATAATGTGCTAGTTAGCCAGTTTCGCGGCTAAATGCAGGTAAAGTAGAGATTTTCTTAATATAGGGAGATGAGAGGGTCTGTATTACCTACTATTGAGGAAAGCGTAACGGTCAACTTCGATCACGTGTGGCTTAATAACCAATCACCTTACAGCCTTGACGTCATAGTTTCAGCCAGAGTTGTGCGACACTCATTGGTCGTTTACGGATCCCATAGGAATGAATGAGAAGTGCCGTAAGCTGAATCCCACCTATCGCAAAAAGTCAGTGACGAGGTAAAATAGTTAAATCCAAAAATAGCTCTAAAAATAGTTCAATTCAAAAGTATTGTTTAGTGTAAAACTTGTTGAAGATTAGCAGATCGATTCAATAAATGATGAGCTGTTTAGTCTGTTAAGCCTCTCGTCCATTGACATCCATAAAACAAAATGGCCTCTGGTCTCCTTTCCCACGTACTGCCAGACTGGAAGCATTAGCTTTAGCCGTTACGCTTTTTCGGCTAATGGTTGCAGGCTTGCCTTCTAGTGGCTTTGTTTACAGTCTGCTCGTCACCCCAAGGTAAAGAAGAGCTGTGTGAGCAGAGCTCATTAGCATTTAAAGAGACATGCAACAAAACCGGTTGATCTGATTTTGACAAGGTAAAAGGGTGTTTTTTACTCTACCATTGAGACATTGTAACACAAGTATATTATAGACTTTACATTAAGACCCTAAAGAATCATATCAACTTGTGTAAAATGGGCATCCGATGACCCCTTAAAGCCGTGAGTTGGGGGCGTGTCAATGAGAAAACATACCATTTTTGAGTTTTTAACTCACATTTTGAATTTTTCTTGCAATTGGGAGTTTATAACTCACTTAACATCTCACAATTCTGACTTTTTTCCTCAGAAGTCCCAGCAATTATATCTGGCAATAAAAAAAAATGTGAGTTAAAAACTCAAAATTGTATGAAATGAAAAGGCTTTTTTATTATGTGATGGAAACAAGCCTCAATCGTGCCCTGACCAAATAACTTCAACACACCTGACATAATTACGACTTCCTAGCTCACAAATACAAACGTCCTAGGCTGCAGCCCTCCAGGAACTGAGTATAACACGTGTCCTACGAGGTCTTAAATATGAACTTCTGGCATGACTTGAAAAACATGGTTTCTGAAGGGCCATGTGACTCGAAGACTGAAGCGATGGCGGCTAAAATCCCTGTAGCTGCTATAGTGTGAAGTTTCCATTGTTTTTTCCCATCAAACCAGCGATCGCTTCCGTACCATGGTCAACGTGCTGGGAGACGCCTACGCCGCTGGAATAGTCCAGAAGCTGTCAAAGCGAGAACTAGAGAGGATGGACCTGACTTCAGACGTGGACGCGGCCAACCCCTTCGCCCTAGAGACCACGTTGGACGACGACGAGTGCGAGAAGAAATCTTACGTCAACGGTGGATTCACCATCGACAAAAGCGACGCCGTTTCCTTCACCGAGACCTCGCAGTTCTAGAGGCGAGCGGCGGTCGCTGCTGAACATGTGACGGCGTGAAAGGAGTTCAGAGAGGAGATAAAACCAATGGCATGACTAGGACGGAAAGTCATTAGCGAGGACATGATTGAGTGCAGACATTAGCAATACCTGCCTTCCTTCATTTTCCCAACCGTGCTCTTAAACTTACGTGTGCGCTAGACTGAGAGAAACTCAGTCTTCCACAGTTCATTAACATGTTGCCATGAATTATGCAAATTGCTGTTTTCTTTTTATTGACGGCGGTTGTTTCCTTTGGTTGTGTACTAACGAGTAGCTTTTTTAGCAGTAGGCGATTTTCGTATTTGTGTGTTTGAGAAGGAGCTCTGTGCAATATCTCGCGTTGGTTTGAAAGAAACCCGTCAGATTAGTGTTAACGTACGCATGTTGCTAACTAGCCAATGTTATTATACTCAAACGCTGATTATCAAAATACGCTTTCAAAAATGTTCTTGGCAAATTATGTTGAAGTTTCAAATTTCAGTAGCCTAACGTGTGAAATGTTGCCAGTTCTGTATTTGCACTTGCTATTGAAAGCCAGATGTTTATGAGCTTTGCGTGTCTTTCATTTCAGATTTGTGCCAAATTGAATGTGTTAATATGAAGGGGAACATTTTTATACAAACGTTGCATGATAAGGACTTGATGTGGGGTACAGCAATGGCCTTTGGAATGAAAATCAGATCCTTTGTACTCAATTACTTTATCATGATACTGAAGGTGGCAAGCCTTAATAGTTTCTTCAGCAAGCCACTGATTCATTATTTTCTTCTTTTGTTGTCGAATCAGAGCTATTCTGGAGAATATTTTGAAAAGACTGCACCGATGATGTTGTCAGTGCCAAATTTGAACTTTCTTTTACAGTATTTCATGTCTGTATACTTTGGGTTACATCAGAAATGAGAGAAAACGATCAATGTGAAGCATTAATGGTCTGCGTTTAAGCTTCTGAAACTGAATAAACACTGTAAAGCACACCATTGTACAACTGTATTTATACAGTACAGTAGTCAAAGTAGTTATACTGTATGATTCAACAAGTGCTGTATGTGTATCCACAAAATAATAAAGACAAATATGTCAAAACCTGAAAAAATCCCTGAATTGATGATTTTTTCACTTTAGAAAGATAGATAGATAGATAGATATTCTTCGTTTAATACTCAGTCTCAAGGGGAAATGCCATAGACAAAACACCTGCGGCTCCCTGATACAAACAGAATAAGCCTTTTGAACTTGACAATCAACTAAAGCAGGTATTTCATTTTAATTGCTAATGAACGAGCAGCATTTGAAAAAAAATATGCTAAAAAGAGGACCAAAGGATGTGATCAAAGCACAACTGATTAGTCACTTTTGATGATTTTATCTCTTTTATGTTTTGCTGAGTTCTTTGTTTATGGATTTTGCCTTCATTATTTAGGACTTGCATTGTAACACAATGCAGGTTGGTCTCAAACCTCACTATCTCCTATTGCTGCACCACGGCTCCAACATAGGAGCTAACTTTTTTGTTATGCACATGTCCAATTGTTAAGTGTCAGAAGAGTCCGTTTTGCTCCTTGTCTCCACTGAAACACACATTTCAAGTGTTTCTTCTAAGAAGCTCATGAGCTGAATCAGGTGTGCACAGTTGAGGGCCTCCAGAAACAGGGTTAAAAACCACCAAGCTTCAAAAACACTAGAAATATACTGTTTCATTTCAAAGCTGCAATACAAACAAACACACTCGTCATTGAATGGAAAAAGATGCAATGCCACTGGAAATAACACAGTCCTTTGATTCATCTGTGGATAAAGAGAAGAACAGTCTTTAAATACCCACTGAGTATTGTGCTTAAAGTGTGCTTAACTGAATTAAATGCAAACCAGAGCACATCAAACCTTAAAAAGTATATTTAAACAACTGTACTTCCAGATATGATCATATTAATGAAATAAAAGGCCACTTAAGTGTACTTAAAGAGGGCATTTTAATTATGTTTCTGAACACACTTAAGCACACTTTTAAAAAGTGCACTTTGTAATGTTATCAAAGAAATTACACATTTTAATTTAAAGTCATTTTAAATCATGTTTCGATAACCTTTTGTCGTGCTTTGAAGAAGTACACTATTTTAATGTGTTGACTAACACACTAAAGCACTAAAATATTTGATAGTAATTGTATCATTTTCACTTAAAGTACCATATTTCTTAACACACTTTTAAATGGTGCACTTTGTAGTAATGTCAAACATTGTACTTTACATTTTAAATCATTATGTTTTTATAATTGTAAAATGTTGTCATGATTTAAAGAAAATGTGCTAAATTGCAACTTCATTACAAATATATTCAAATCCAAGTTTACAAGTTTCAACGGAAATGACAATAAAGTATATTTTAGTTTATCATAAATGCATGTCAGAACATTAGGCAGTACTTTAATCATATTTCAAAGACAATAGAAGGAATTATACAATAATATATAAAAATGTATTTAAGGCCTACTTAAGTGAATCAAAAAGTTTTTGCTATTTGTGTGTGATATAAATGTACACTATAATATAAGTTGTAAATACTGAGCACAGAATCACAAAACATTTGATTGATGGTGACCTTTGACCTTGAACACCCATGTTGTGCTCACCTTGGACTCATGTCACGTCAAAATCAACCCCAGAGGATATGAAAGGTCATGGGTAAACATGTGAAATGCCAAATAAAAGCACAAAGACCATAATAATCCCCAGAGATTATGAGATTTCAAAGCAGGGTTTGTGCAAAATGAAATTCCAGGACGTTCGAGGACTTTTCAAGCACTATTGTTTTGGTTTTCAAGGACTAAAATCAAAGATCGCACTTATCAACAATATTGTTATTACCTTTCAAATTCTAATAAAATAAACAAATAAAACTAAATGGTACAAATCAAATGCAGCACAAGCAAGGCATGATTGTATTTGATGAATACATGATTGACCTGAAGCTATATCATACACTTGGAAAATTATGAGCTATATCACGCTCGTAGACACTATGAGTGACAATACACTTAGCTCATGAGATGAGACAAATACAGATACTTCGTTCACTACAACGAGACAATATTTTATACTATTTTTAAGAAATTTTCGACTATAAAATACTTTGTTGTTTTTTTATCACAAAATACAAAACTATGCAGTTGTATTTTAAATGTTTTAACTAATCGGGGGGGCATAACTAACAATTATTTTGGTGATCAAGTAATATTTTGACAATTGATTAATTTTATATTTTAAGTAATAAAAATAGACCTATGTGAAAAACAGGCTTTAATATTTATATATAAACTAACGATGAGGCAATCATAATTTGTTCCAATAAAGTATCACAATTTTATTGAACAATTATTTTTTTAACTATATAACTATAATATGAACATAACCAACTTAAGTACATTAGGTAAGTGTGACATGGGTGGTCAAGGATCACCATCAGTCAAATTTCTGGTCATTCTGTGCTCTGTATTTACTACTAATACATGTTCATTTAATTGCAATTAACAAGCAAGTGTCTGAAAACATGACATTTACTTCACAATTAAGTATATTATTACCATAATAATAGGTCCTCTTTTTAAAAGTATGCTAAAGTGAATCAGAATGAGATTTCTATTATATTTAAAGACTTGACTATTAAATAAGCACATACGTACCACGTTCATATAGCACACGCTGGTGTTTAGAACGGGCATGAGTGGGCCAAAACAGATCTGCGTGTCAATACCTCGTCTATCTCCGAGTCAGTGGCACCCTGGCATCACAAACAGAGGCTGAATGATGGCCATAGCATCCCACAGCGTTCATTAAAAGCTTTGTTTGAGTGCTACTCACGCAGGCTAGTCTATGAACCGCTTTGGGGGATGTTAAAAGGCTCTGGACCCGTTCCTGAACTTCCTCCCACAGCTCAGGACAACCCAAGAGAGATCTGTAGAAGACAACACATTACTTTTACTAATATTTAAGGTCAGCGATGTGAACCACTTCCTTGAATCAATGTATTCAGCGACTCATACTGCTATGAACATGAAGTAGATTGCATGGTATGATGTGGTGTGGAAAGTCTGAGTCAGTTCTAATCAAATCCATTCATGCAACTCTACCTGGGGAACACAGATGCAAACATACCCACTGTGCCTCTGGCGATCCGTACAGGAGTGTCTAGAAGACCCCATGAGGGCATGATGACGCCCCACTTCCTCTGCGTACTCGAGGAGATCGTCTGTGTCTGAAGAGTCTTCCTTAGCCATCTGAAATAATGATGGCCAATGGCAGGTCATAAAACAACAGAACATGCAACCAAGTACAGGTTGAAATACCCTTGTGCAAAAGAAGTGCACTTAATTGTATTGAATATAAACTTGTACACTGCAAAAAATGATTGTCTTGTTTTCAGGAAAAAAGCTAAATAATCCGCCAATGGGGTAAGAAAAATAATCGTGTTTTCTGTTTTTATTTCTTAACCCATTGGCAGATTATTTAGCTTGTTCTAAGCAAAAACGCACTTAATTTTGACTTGTTTTTTTTTAAACAAGACAATCATTTTTACTTTAATTTGGCTGGAAACAAGTAAGAAAATCATTTTTTGCAGCGTAGGGTATATTTTAAAACTGTTCGTGCAGATAATATAACAGTAATGCAATAAATGGCCACTTAAGTGTATAAAGAAAGGGCATTTTAATGACTATGTTTCTGAACACACTTAAGTACACTTTTAAAACGTGGGCTTTGTAATGTAATCAAATGAAAGTTTCCATTTTAAAGGGATTATAAATCATGTTTCAATAATCTTTTGTCGTGCTTTAAAGAAGTAGACTTATTTTAATGTTGACTAACACACTAAAGCACACTAAGGCATCAATACATACATGTCATTTATTATAATTTTATCTGTTGTCTGTTATTCAATATTACATTTAAGGCAAATATATTTTAAATGCACCAAATTACAAATGACTACATTGACTACATTCGAAAAATCTGCCTGGTCATGTTTATATTTAGGTATTAATACATAACATTTACACGCTTTTTATTGATTACAAGCTTTTTAACATTTTATTGATGCTAAAACGCACAATTTAGACGTATTTCAATGTTTAAAACATACGCATTTTTAGCTAAAAACGTAAAAAAAGGCATGTATCCTTTTATATCATTAAGATATTCTTATCAATGCATTTTTATCATTTTATAAATAAGCGATTTATATTTGTAGACCCCTTAACCTACCCCCAAACCTACCCATTTTACAGCGAATATAAAAGGATATAAAACGCAATTGACTGAAATATGCAAGAAAATAAAATGTTAAAATGTTAGTTACAATATAGCCTTTAAATACATGACAACACATAATCATATTTCAAAAATAATAGAAGTAAATATAAAATGACAAAACACTCTGAAAGACTATTTACAGTACATTTAAACTATAACCCATTTTCATTTACCATTAAGTGCCTGAAAACGTATATTCTTTTAAAGCCTTTTATTTCCATAAGTAGTCTTATTGAAAGTATGCTAAATAATATTTCTTTTTCACAAGAGTTATCCTAATCTGATTTATCTATTAGTTCATCTAGAAAGTTGTTATTACCTCCAGATCAGTATTATTTGTTTATTGGTGTATAGTATATAGAGAGGGATGAATAATATACACAACTAACCCCAGGTCTGGAATAGCTTCTTCTTCGGTCTCCTGAAGAATAAAACAAAGCAGTTAATAGTATAGTTTGGTTTACCAATTAACATTTTGTTGGTTAAACTAAATATGTCCTGTCACACATCACTAAACTTTTCAGAGAACTTGTAAATCTTATACAGATCCACAGAATGGACCATTTTGACAAACTGCATGAAGAGCGTTACAGTGTTCATACTTGATTCTGCTGATGGTTTCGATCGATGCGGTGACAAACTCCTTAATCTGGTGTTTCTGTCAGAGACGGGTGAATAATGGGAAGAGGACCGTCCACGTGACCTCTGAACCTACAGGGGGTCAAGCACACACTCACACACACACGCATACACACACACACGCATGCACGCACATACAAACAAACACTCACACACACAAACAAACAAACACTCACACACACACACACAAACAAACACACAAACAAACACACGCATGTACCCACACAAACAAACAAACACTCACACACACAAACACACGCACGCACCCACACAAACAAATAAACACACACACACACCACACACACAAACAAACAAACACTCACACACACACACACAAACACTCACACACACACAACACACACACACACACACAAACAAACAAACACACACACACACACACACACACACAAACAAACACACATACACAAACAAACAAACACTCACACACACAAACAAACAAACACTCACACACACAAACAAACAAACACACATACACATACACATACACACACACACACAAACGCAAACACACACACACACACACAGAAACACACACACAGAAACACACACACACACACACACACACACACACACACACAAACAAACAAACACACACACACGCACAGAAACAAACACACACACACACACACACACCAACAAATAAACACACACACACACACACACACACACCAACAAATAAACACACACACACACACACAAAGAGAAACAAACAAACACACAGAGAAACAAACAAACACACACACCCACACAGAGAAACAAACAAACACACACACACACACACGCACACAAACAAATAAACACACACACACACACACACACACACACGCACACACCTTCAGGAACTGGAATCAAAGTGTTTAATGGTCTTGATCCTACAATAAGCTCTTGTGCCCTCTGATGGCCATCACTAACTCATCAAACAAAAACACAACAACCAGGATCTCAAACCAGTCGAGCATCACTGTAACCTGGAGAGCATCAAGATCCATGATTCAAGTCTTTGTTTAGAGGAAAACAATATTTATTTATTCATGCATGCATGCATGCTTTTAATGTGCACTTTAAAAAAAAAACTTTATTTGCAGATATTATAATATTAAATAATTAAAATGCTACTTAAGTATACTTAAAGAGAGACAATTTGATGACTGTTTTAATCATCTTTTGTTGTGCTTTAAAGCAGTAAAAAAAATACATGTTGACTAACATACTAAAGCACATGTAAATAACTTTATTATTATAACTGAACTGTAGTGTGTCATTTGATAATACATTTAAAGTTAATATATTTAAAAAAAATACTAAATTGCAACTTTGTGAATTATTTAAATAAAAACTATTTTTAATACATAAATTAAAGGTTTTGATTCAAATGGCATTAAAGTATATTGTAGTTTACCATAATGCTTGTCAGTACATTTAGTAGTACACTTTCAAAGACATTACAAATAATAATGAAATTGCATATAAAGATGTACTTATGTTCCACTTAAGTGGGTCAAAAACACTCTTAAATTCAAGTAATTGCACACTGCAAAAACTGGCTTATATTACTTAGTATTTTTATCTTGTTTCTAAATATAAAAAAAAATCTTAAACCAAGAGACTTTTACTAGATAAGCAAAATTACTTAAGATATCTAGTCTTGTTTCCAGGGGTAAAAAACAACTAAATTAAGTGCATTTTGCTTAAAACAAGTAAAAAACTCTTAAAACAAGAATAGTTTACTTACCCCACACAGACACTTTTCAAGACTAAATATCTTAAGTTATTTTGCTTATCTAGTAAACGTCTCTTGATTTAAGTAGATATTTTGACTAGAAACAAGACAAAAATCCTAAGTAAGAAGCCAGTTTTTGAGGTGCATCTTATATATATTTTAATTATAAGACATTTCCATTTATTTGCAAATAACAGACAATTAACTGGCTAAAAATATTGCATTTAATTCAGACTTAAGTATGCAATTTCAAAATACTGTAATTTATTTACTCAATTACTACTCTTTTTAAAAGTCTGCCAAAGTGTGCTTCTTTTTAACAAGGGCATATAAGCAAGTATTTCCTGCTGTCCTGTCAAAAGAGGCACATCTGATACCTGATCTCTGTCGTGATCTTCTCTTTGACTGCATGGAGCAAAAGAGAGATGTCTTCGGGATGAGCTGCTGCCCTGTTTCTGTGACGTTTTCCTCATCACTGCCCTCTAAAGACAATAAAGCATCTTACAAGACTTTATAAAGCAATCAAGCTAAAATCTTGCATTTCAAACTCTGTATTTTTTACCACAGGAACGGTCAGGAACCCATTGTCACGGGAGATTTCACTGAATGTGGTCTTTGTGGAGAACTCTAATCTTGGAGAGATGCCCTGAAATTAATCAATGCAGACCTTTAAAGACCTTTTTTATTTGAATAATGCAAAAATGCATTATTGTTGTTGTTAAGCAAATGAATTGTCACGGTCCTGCTGGTGTGCCCGGGCTGGCCACCAGATGTCTCTCTCTGTGTTGAGCACATGGCTTGGTGTTTGTTGTTGGTGCCATAGACATATTAAGACCTATATATGTCTATGGTTGGTGCCGTATGCTCCTCTGTCTATTGTCTGTCCCCTCCAATCTTGTTACCTCATCATTGTTTCAGTGGCTCCACCTGTTTCTCCCTCGTTAGTCTCCCTATTTAGCCTCCTGGTGTCTGCAGTCCTGTGTAGAGGTCTGCACGGGCTCAAAACTGAAGCCCGAACCCGGCCCGTACCCGAGATTGTCTGACCCAACCCGACCCGACCCGACCCGAGCGGCACGGTTAAATTTAGAGCCCGAACCCGACCCGAGATCCCCCCCCCCCCCCCAACGAATAGCCAACAAAAAAAAAAGGAAAAAGGCTGCATTTCACGATTGCATGCAAAGAAATAGATTAATCAAGGCTCTGCCATTTCACAAACATTTACCAGTTATGAAAGTTTGTGAACATCAGGTGCAGCGGTCGCATACATTCTGCCGAGTTTATGAATTTTGTATGGACAAGAAGATAATTCTTCCACCGTACAAATTATGGTCATTTTTTGTCAGTTAAGGCTCGTTAGCATTCTGTCTACTTTAAATCAGACATAAGATCTTAAATAAGATTGTATTTATTTGAATGCATTAATCATTTATTTGAATTAGCGAGAGAGAGAGAGAGAGAGAGAGAGAGAGAGAGAGAGAGAGAGAGAGAGAGAGAAGGGGGAATGTTGCGCGTGCATGTGAACCTGCGTCTGCGCGTCTCTCTCTACAAGCAAGGAGGCTTAGTTACTTCAAAAACAGCGATTTTGCCGCCTCATTGCAGATAAATATAATGTTGTGACTTGCGAGTCAGTAGCCTGTCGAAGCTATTTTACTAATAAAAGTGTCCGTGATGTTTGTGCTCTGCGCGATCTCTGATATCTGTGGGCAATGTGTGTGCGTGCGTCTATGAAAGCAGCGAAGCCTCTGCATATAGTTTTGGCTACAAACCCGAACCCGACCCGAGCCCGAGGCTATCCATTAAACATTAACCCGAAACCCGACCCGAAACCCGACAGTATTTCGGGACCCGTGGGTTCGGGTCGGGTAGCAGACCTCTAGTCCTGTGCTGATCCGTTGTCTTACGTCGACTGCTACAGTTCTCTGCCTGTTTTTCTTGTTCATTTTTGTTTTATTTTCTTATTAAATACCCATTCTCCTGCACTTGAGTCCTTGCCTCATCTCTCTCCTCACGCAGCCATGACAGAACGGATCAGCCTGATGAGGACTCAGCAGAGAAGACAAACGAGGGTAACGAGTATGGGTGTGCGATATCGTCTGCGATAATATCGTAATTGTTGTTTTAACGATGTGCACTTTGACAATATTGAGTATTTTGCAAAAACCAAACAAAACAGCTACATTGAGTGCACGCATACATTAGCCTGCGTGGTGATGAAGGGGTTAAACGCATACATTATCCAGTGTGGTGATGAAGGGGTTAAACGCATACATTAGCCTGCGTGGTGATGAAGGGGTTAAACGCACACATTAGCCTGCGTGGTGATGAAGTTGTTAAACGCATAAATTAGCCTGCGCGGTGATGAAGGGGTTAAATGCATACATTAGCCTGCGTGGTGATGAAGGGGTTAAACGCATACATTAGCCTGCGCGGTGCTGAAGGGGTTAAACGCATACATTAGCCTGCGTGGTGCTGAAGGGGTTAAACGCATACATTAGCCTGCGTGGTGATGAAGGGGTTAAGCGCATACATTAGCCTGCGTGGTGATGAAGGGGTTAAGCGCATACATTAGCCTGCGCGGTGCTGAAGGGGTTAAACGCATACATTAGCCTGCGCGGTGCTGAAGGGGTTAAACGCATACATTAGCCTGCGCGGTGCTGAAGGGGTTAAACGCATACATTAGCCTGCGCGGTGCTGAAGGGGTTAAACGCATACATTAGCCTGCGTGGTGATGAAGGGGTTAAACGCATACATTAGCCTGCGTGGTGATGAAGGGGTTAAACGCATACATTAGCCTGCGTGGTGATGAAGGGGTTAAACGCATACATTAGCCTGCGCGGTGCTGAAGGGGTTAAACGCATACATTAGCCTGCGCGGTGCTGAAGGGGTTAAACGCATACATTAGCCTGCGCGGTGATGAAGGGGTTAAACGCATACATTAGCCTGCGTGGTGATGAAGGGGTTAAACGCATACATTAGCCTGCGCGGTGATGAAGGGGTTAAACGCATACATTAGCCTGCGTGGTGATGAAGGGGTTAAACGCATACATTAGCCTGCGTGGTGATGAAGGGGTTAAACAGTGCACGAGCGCATTAAGAGCGTGTTCTTTCACTGCATGATTCAGTCGATTAAAATGCATTAAGAGTGATCGCAAAATTCAAGATATGGGGCCAGAAATTGATATATTTACGTTTCATATGATTCAAATCACACAAAGAGTGCAGTTTTTTTCTTCAAAAATAAGCACAATTACAAATGTGATATTGATTTTATACAACAGTTCAATAAACAATAAGTTAATATCAAGATACTTACGTTTTATACACCATATTGCCTGTTTTTGCTGCATTTCGCCGAAAAAAAATAATTCCAAACAGCTACAGCGATGTTTGAGTCTCTGATTCGTTCATGAATGAATCAATGAACCGTTTAAATGACTCGGTTCAGTCGCAATGACTCACTTGTTAACCGTGACGTGCTGCCACCTGCTGGCGGATTAATTTCACTTTTAAAGTCAATTTTCATTTTTAAAATATCAGTATTCAATGTTTTATGTTTAAAACGTCAAATAATGCATTTGTAACTGGTTAAAGCACTCCATGTCCCTCTGAGCTGCATTAAACTGTGTGTAAATACATCTAAACACCTTCAGATGCAGCTTCTGCAGAGATTAATGTTGATGATACTGGTTTCATTTGTTTAGTAACAGCCTAAATGTGTATTATCATAATTGACTGATTAAATGTAACAATTTGACTCAAAAGATGTTGACTTTTAGAAACAAAATGCTTTATTAAAAAGGTAAAAATCTAATTTAAACTTAAATGAAAAGATTAATTAATTAATCACTGATGTGAACTGAACACACAGAATATGAAGAATATCATAAACTGCAGCTGTGCACGGTATTCAGATATCAGCACAATAACACACTCGGCAAAATATCGTCTAATTATCGAAAAAATCCCCAAAAATATCGAGATATCATTTTTTTTTTATATCGCACACCCCTAGTAACGAGGCAGACACAGGTGGAGCCACTGAAACAAAGATTAGGTAACAAGACGGGAGGAGACAGACAATAGACAGAGGAGCACATGGCACCAACAACAAGCCATGTGCTCCACATACAGGGACATCTGTCCACACGCAGGACCGTGACGTCACTGTAGATCAATACGCACTTACAGGGAAAGTGGGATGCCGTGTCATTAACACCTCTCTCTCTACTCCGGAGAAAGACGGGACAAGCTTTGGTTCTGGGAAGAGAAAACTTCGAGCATCTTCTTCAAAACTGGCCAGTATTTCTCCAGCTGCAAAAGAGGACTTTCAAAAGCCAATAACATTATCTTCAATCTGCAACATGAGTAATACCAGAGGAATAATATCAGCTGTACCTGGAGGAATCAACTGAATGAGTTCAATCTTCACTGTTTCACCTGCGGCGGCGGAGGAGAAAAACACCAAAACAACCCGAGTGAATAACACGCGTGCTTCATTGTATTGAATGTGCATTTAAAAACGTACAAATATATACTTACTTGCAGATAATACAATATTTATCAACTGAAAGTACTTAGAGAGTAGACATGTATGATGTTTACAGTAAAAAAGTACTTTGTAGTGATGTCAAATTAAAATGTTAACTTGTTTTTAATAATATTTTGTCATGCTTTAAAGAAAAATGTGATGTGTTGACTAACATACGAAAGCACATGTACTTGATTATAATTTTAGCTGTAATGTTATTTCATATTACATTTAAAGTTAACATTGTAATACACCAAATTGCTAATTCATCCTTACAAATGTATTTAAATGCACAAGTTTCAATAGGAATGACATTAAAGTATAATTTAGTTTACCTTAAAGTAGTTATAAAATTACATAAAAAGATGTAGCCTACTTAAGTGGGTCAAAAACATTATATCGTTCAGCTAATTGATATTAATATAAATGTATATGAACTATAATAGACTTATTTAATTGCAGTTAACATGTAATGAAGTGTCTGAAAGCATTATTTTTGCACTTGTAGTTTGTTTTTTAAAGTAGGTTCGATGTTATTTGTGTACTCTTTAGTTTGTAAAGCATACTGAAGCCTACTTCTTTACACAAGAGAAGACTTGTGTAAAAGGAATAAAACCGAGATAATCTCACACTGCAGGGATTCAACGATTGCTGCTGGATCCGTGGCATACTTCAGGATCTACAAGGAAACAGGTGAGAGTTTATAACACAGTGAGACTTGACTGAAAATAGAGAGAGTAATACATCACTCCACCTTTTCAAACCGTATTTTCTCTCGGATAAGTGATGGAAACACTGCAGGAACACATCCAGTCTTCTTGTATTTATTCATCAGACTCACACTGACGTAAACATCGTCTTTAGCGGGTAGATGCACCCCTGGACAGGTTATCTAAAACACAAATATAAACCAGTATCTACAGAAAGACGGAGAACAGCCAGTATACTGTGGCTATTCATTGAAGTACGTTAGCATTTGAATGTTTCATGTCGTCACAGTTTATCTCACTAAGCTTAATGATAGTCAGGAAATCCTCACCGCCTTCAGGTGGAGCTCAACGACCACTTTAACTGCTTTGTGAGGCATGTTGTGTCTTGTTGTTACCGATAACAAACTCTCATTTTCTCGAGATCATTCATAACATGGTCAATCCAGGAAAGCGTCGCGTTTCCATGGCATCGTGGAAGTCTGGCTCATGTCCGCGATTCGGTTCATTTCAAAGAATCGGTTCAAACACAACTGATTCTTTTACGCCACGACGTCATCACGTGGTCCACGACGTTGCGTTGTATATGCCACGAATAAAGTTAATTTTTAATTATTTATTTACATTATTGAAATTTCTTGTGTCCCAGTTTGATGACATTTTCAGTTCATTAAAACAAAGTCTTGTAAAGCCTAAATGTAATATGAATTTACCTTAAACATTGATACAAATCATTTAAAATGTCGCTTTTTAAAGATGTAATTTATGAACTATTGTTATAACCGAATATTATCCATAATTAAGTCATATTTGTTAACCGGATCAACGGATGAAAAGTTTCTCAAAGTAACGACTTTTATTTTGAAACAGTCAAACAACCGGAAATCAGATTGGACACACCAGTAGTTTTATAGCTCATTTGTAGTTTACAATACTTTGTCAAACCACAAACATTGCCTTTTTGTTTTTCTGTGTGTGTGTGTGTGTGTGTGTGTCAAACTTCACAGTGGAGCCAAACTGATTGATGAAATTGAGACATAAGGAAATAATGAAAATCCTACAATTGTGGACACTATATCTGCGGATAATTAAATTGCACAGCTGTTTCCATCCGAGCAGTTTATTTCACCAGGTCTGAGATTAAATGACAACAGACAGAATTGGTGTGCATTTGGTTTATATGGTCATTGTCACGGGTACCAGAAATACAACTGAATACCAAGATTAAAAAAAGAAAACAAAACTGCAAATAAAACTTGCACTTTAGATTTACAACTTAAAATAAATCTACCCATCTACATTCTTTTAGATACAATAATAAAAGCAAATCAAGGTAACAAACAACAGCATATTAGCGTTAGCTGACTGTCTGACCAGCGAGTGCTGGACTGCACATGCTAGCTAGAAACCATCAAGAAGAGCAAACGTTCATTTATGGTCAGAAATATTTGAAATGAGCTTGACTACGACAAGTCTGCATACTATAAATGGATACACAAGTGCATAGAAATGGAAATCAATTCGAATTTTAACAGTATCAGAAGCATTTTCATTGTATTAGTGCTTTCTAAGAACCATGAACGGCTTCTTAATAAACATCAGAATTGAATGTCAGACCAAAGCATAAAAACAAAAGAAGATATGATAAATTGAAAGCTAAAGTGCATCTGATACTTCAGTTCTGAGAGCTCTGGGCTGCCAGCATGACGTCTATATATTGTTTAAAAGGAAGAAAGAGGGGATGAGGGTCGTTTCACGGTGGCTCTACTCGCCGTACACACTCTCGTCACTGTAGGCGATGTAAAGGAAGAAATCTTCTTCGTGATGTTCCTGTGTGTGAGAAAGTCCAATTATAAGAGGAACAAACTGATAGAGAGAGAGAGACAGAGAGAGAGAGAGAGCGAGAGAGAGAGAGTGTGAGAGAGAGACAGAGCGAGAGAGAGTGAGAGACAGAGAGAGAGAGAGAGCGAGAGCGAGAGAGAGAGAGTGTGAGAGAGAGACAGAGCGAGAGAGAGTGAGAGACAGAGAGAGAAAGGGAGCGAGAGACAAAGGGAGCGACAGAGAGCGAGAGAAAGGGAGCGAGAGAGAGCGAGAGAAAGGGAGCGAGAGAGAGCGAGAGAAAGACAGAAAGAGCGAGAGAAAGGGAGCGAGAGAGAGAGAGATCGAGCGAGAGAGAGAGAGACAGAGAGAGAGCGAGAGACAGAGCGAGAGCGAGAGAAAGGGAGCGAGAGAGAGCGAGAGCGAGAGAAAGGGAGCGAGAGAGAGAGCGAGCGAGAGAAAGAGAGAGAGAGAGAGAGAAAGGGAGTGAGAGAGAGAGAGCGAGAGAAAGGGAGCGAGAGAAAGGGAGCGAGAGAAAGGGAGCGAGAGAGAGAGAGCGAGAGAAAGGGAGCGAGAGAGAGAGCAAGAGAAAGGGAGCGAGAGAGCGAGAGAAAGGGAGTGAGAGAGAGAGCAAAAGAAAGGGAGCGAGAGAGAGAGAGATCGAGCGAGAAAGAGAGAGACAGAGAGAGAGAGCGAGAGAAAGGGAGCGAGAGAGAGCGAGAGAAAGCGAGCGAGAGAAAGGGAGCGAGAGAAAGCGAGCGAGAGAGAGCGAGAGAAAGCGAGCGAGAGAGAGAGCAAGAGACAGGGAGCGAGAGAGCGAGAGAAAGGGAGTGAGAGAGAGAGCAAAAGAAAGGGAGCGAGAGAGAGAGAGAGATCGAGCGAGAGAGAGAGACAGAGAGAGAGCGAGAGAAAGGGAGCGAGAGAAAGCGAGCGAGAGAGAGCGAGAGAAAGGGAGCGAGAGAGAGCGAGAGAAAGGGAGCGAGAGAAAGGGAGCGAGAGAGAGCGAGAGAAAGGGAGCGAGAGAAAGCGAGCGAGAGAGAGCGAGAGAAAGGGAGCGAGAGAAAGAGAGCGAGAGAGAGAGCGAGAGAAAGCGAGCGAGAGAGAGCGAGAGAAAGGGAGCGAGAGAAAGCGAGCGAGAGAGAGCGAGAGAAAGGGAGCGAGAGAAAGAGAGCGAGAGAGAGAGCGAGAGAAAGGGAGCGAGAGAGAGAGAGAGAAAGCGAGAGAAAGGGAGCGAGAGAAAGGGAGCGAGAGAGAGAGAGAGAAAGGGAGCGAGAGAGAAAGGGAGCGAGAGAAAGCGAGCGAGAGAGAGAGAGCGAGAGAGAGGGAGAGAGAGAGAGAGAGAGAGAGAGAGAGAGCGAGAGAGAGAGAGAGGGAGAGAGAGAAAGGGAGCGAGAGAGAGAGAGAGAGAGAAGAGAGGGAGCGAGAGAGAGAGAGAAAGGGAGCGAGCGAGAGAGAGAGAGAGAAAGGGAGCGGGAGAGAGAGAGAGAGGGAGGGAGCGAGAGAGACAGATAGATAGATAGATAGATAGATAGATAGATAGATAGATAGATAGATAGATAGATAGATAGATAGATAGATAGATAGATAGATAGATAGATAGATAGATAGATAGATAGATAGATACCTGGTACAGTTGGCCCATGGTGGCGGAGGTAGGGGGAATGACGTTGTTTACGAAGAAGAAGAGAGCATCCTCGGCCCTGAGGTGGATTCGCTTTCGGATGAGAAAGTAAAACTGACCCACTAAAAAAAAACATTACATTAACATTTAGTCATTTAGCAGACGCTTTTATCCAAAGAGACTTACAAATGAAGACAATGGAAGCAATCAAAATCAACAAAAGAGCAACAACATGCAAGAGCTCTAACAAGTGCTTTTTATTATATAATAAATAAAAAGAAAACCAATAGAATAGAGCAAGCTAGTGTTAGAGGCCTTTTTTTGCTTTTTGTTAATTGTGTAATAAAAAAGAAAACCGATAGAATACAAAAAGAACAGAAGCTAGTGTTAGTTTTTATTTTTAAAGAGAATAGAGGGCAAGTCTTTTTTTAGAATAGAGAGAATAATTAGAATAGAGCGTGCTAGAGTTAAACAATTATAATATCTTCTGATGCAATCAGCATAATTTGAAATGAACATCATTAAAAATATATATTTGGAAACATAAAAGCACTTACCCGTCAGGTCAGAGGGGACCAGGTATTTCTTCTTGTCTAGGTCACCTATTCTGGCTTTAGGAGCCTTTTCCACAATTACCTAAAACAGAACCAAACAAACACTTGTAAGTGTAGAACATGTAGTGTACAGCTAAAGAAACAGTTCAGCTGCTCATCTTCGGGTCATCCAAGATGCAGAGGAGTTTGTTTCTCCAGCAGATTTGGAGAAATGTAGCATTGCATCTCTTGCTCATCAGTGGATGCTCTGCAGTGAATGGGTGCCGTCAGAATGAGAGTCCAAACAGCTGATAAAAACATCACAATAATCTCCAGTCCATCAGATAACGTCTTTTGACATTAACAGTTGTATTTTTGTAAGAAAAAAAACCATCATTAGGAACTTTAAATCTTTGCTTCCGGCTAAAATACAAGTCCTCTATCCACAATACTGCGTAAACTGTACAGTTCTGAACAAATGTGTTGGTGATTTTTTTTATATGAGAGTATAACAGGGTGGACTTTTGAACTAGAGGAAGCAATATTCTGGATTATGGACTAATGTTTTGACCAGAAGTTAAAATATCTTGATGGATTTATTTCTTACAAATGAGCAGGTTTTCATTTCACAAGATGTTAATTGATGGAGTGGTTGTGGATTATTGTGATGTTTTTATCAGCTGTTTGGACTTTCAATCTGACGGCACCCATTCACTGCAGAGCATCCATTTCCGTTTTGATGGAGATACAAAGTCATCTTCATCTTGGATGGCAATCTGAGGGTGAAATTAGCAGCTAATTTTCTTTCTTGGGGGAACTATTCCTGAATCTAGCAGGGAAACTACTGGTTTACTTTCAATCGATTTTACTCATTCCTCATTTCAAGCCCACTATGTGTGATTTGTTTTTTACTCCAAGCAAAGAGGATCTGAGAAAAGCTGTGCTATTTTTGATAATTAGGTTACAGATGAGGAACAAGATAACTGTATGAAATACTTCAGACCCATGAATATATAAGACCACTATGCTGCTTCTCAGAAATATAATCAGGGTTTTTTTCCCCCTCCTATGTAAAACATCCATTAAAGGTCAGAAATTAACCAGGACTTGAGGGAAATGCCAAGAATATGTCTCAGAAAACTGCCCCGTGGTGAATAATTACAATTATATTTGTAAAAATGTAGTGTTTCAAATAATTGATTGAGCTGAATCAAGCTGTCAACAGTTTTATATAGTACAATACATCTTATTATTAATAATATTTTGGTAGTAACAGGTCCAAACAGGGGAGAAAGAAAAAAACTAATTAAAAATGACTGCAATATTTAATCAATAGAGGATTGCTTGGTTATGTATATGGTAAGCAAAGCCAGCCTTCTGGATGTAAACATGTTGACTGTACGACGTCAAGACTATTTTAGGAATCACCACTTCCACATGGTCCTAAATGTATTAGTTTACCCCACAACTGTAATTTAAATAAGACAACAAAATCACATCCACCGCATTACATTAACGTTACAGGAGTTCAATCTGTCCATAAAGCCTTGAGGATAAAAACACAAACCACCTTAACGAGCATTTAACTGTTCGTCTATCAAAGCGGATTTGCTTTGATAAGAGTGATGTCAAATACGCTATTAGTAATTATAACACGAACAGACATTTGATTTAAATAATAATAAAGCAGCTGAGAGATCAACAAGGCCCTCGGCGGTTGCGCCCTTCATATGCTAATGTAACGTACTAAAGCTAAACCAGTTTACGTTCGTGTAACTTCTCCGTTCGTGTAAAGGACGAATAAACACAAGATGAATTAGTTTTTTAAGACGTATGAATCGATTAAATCGTGTAGATACATAACGCCCTTCACGTTTACCATGACGCTAGCGTGTATCAAACCGACTTACAGGAACCCTGTCTGGATATTTCTTCCTGATTTTCTCTCCCTCCGATCGCCTCTTCTCAAAAGGATGCTCTTCTTTGTATTGAAACTTCATGGTTGTTAAAGGAAGAGTAAATTAGTCTTGTAAACACACACAGAGGTATCAGAGATGTATCCAAGCGCTTCACACACACAGCTGCTCTGTGCTTTGCTTTCTCTTCTGCGCATTGATACGGGACGCAATATATTTACATTATTTTTGTCAACTCAAAAACTGATTTTTCCTAAAAGTCACACAAACAGAAAAACTATTTGATATATTTCATAAAAGTCTTATTGAAGATGCTCGACGGTTACTAAAGCCGTTTCTGATATCGCGTTATGTTATGTTTGTAAGGTAGGGACTACTTTTTCCGCTCACGCGCAGTTATACAAGCGGTGCTCCGGTCAGTCATATGACCACCTGTCCTCACTTCCGGTATCCGCAGTGACGCAGAGGTGTTTTAAAAAAGTTACTTGAAATTAAATAAACGTTAACTGGAAGGATTAAATAAAACTTAAAAATACAATTAACTTAATTCGAACTAAAATAAACACTGAAGCAAATGTGTCAAAGGTTATGAACACTCTTTATATGTATAATATTGTATAATTTGCTTGTAAAAAAAAAAAAAAAAATGCTCATAACGTAAAGAAACGGAACATATTCTTTAAAAAATATATATATATATATATATATATGTGCATTTTTGTCTTGTGGTCCACTCCAGTACACGTAAACTAATGTAAAACAACATTAACAAAAACAATTATTAAACCAAAAAAATGGTATAAGAAAGGATTTTAAATAATTAAAATAGTGCAAGATAGTATTTCCAAATATATTTTTTGTACCCCAGCCAAAAAATTGATTTTTTTGTTATTGAGCTCAATTCAAACTAAATGTAATCAAGTTTAAGCTTAAATCAAATTTATATATTTATTTTAGATTTTTTTAAAGAGAAAAAGCACCTTTTTGCATCAAGAGGGAAGGAAAAATGCAGCCTAAAGAATATTTTGCGTTAGAAATGGTTTTCTGCAACTGGTCTCTTAAACTTGTGATAAGATCGTAAAAGAAAACGGACCCCACAGAATAGGACAGGGACACGTTTTTATTAGTAACGTGCACAGGTCCATGCACTCGTGTCCCAGGACGCTGCCCTGAGACGTAACAAGTGTTCGATTGATGAGAATTAAACCGACAGGCGCACAGAGAAACCAAAAAGTGTCTGTTGCTCAGTCAGCTCTTCAATACAATGACGTTTTATAAATTCAAGTCTTGCCATTATTACACTTTCAGAAAAACACACATTTGTAAAAAGGCGTCCAAGTGGCAGGATTTCATAAGCAACCACATATATTCTGTAGAGCAGAAAGGCTTAAAATCTGTCGTTCAGCTTCTTCAAAGCTCGTATTCGGTTACATCCTCCCTGATAATCATCATGACAAGGTCATTTACTGCCAGGAATAATATAGGATGAGAACTAACCAGAATAATACAACTTATGTATCTCCGAATTTGGACAGGCATAGCACACAGAAGTCATTAAAACCATCGTCTACCAAAACAGTACCTCAATAATAGCATATACAACTCTACCATGATAACCCTGAAAGCTCATAATCCGTGTTATCAACAGTTTTCCAGTGAACTCGATTCGATGTTAGCAGATCTCCATTCGCACCACCGTCAGAACTGAGGTAAGACGTCCCAAGACGCAAGTTTTCTCGCCTCAAAAATCTTCAAATGTTTAAAAAGAAAAACAGCAGATGTCTTCATACAAACATAACTCGATCAGCATAGGCAGAGCTGTAAGGCAGAGACTCGGGAAAATAATAAAAACATCGCTTCCCAAAAAGTTAGCTTTTTCCCTCCCCATTTGAGTTCGGGACAGACCAAGTAAGGCCGTTTCTGAGAGGTGAAGAGTCGAGGGAGGACGGACAAATAGGGAAGCGGTTGTAAAATAAAAGAGCGGATTTGAGGAAAGCCCTCGGTCGGACGATCACCAGAGTCGATGCTGGTGGAGATTCCTGCTCAGGACGGATCGTACGTCTCCCGTGAATCTGAGAAGGGACACAAAGTGAAGTAGGGTTCAAGTTAACACCATACAAACTTTCACTTTTGCATGTTTTAGGTTGTTACCTTAGTGCATCCAGCATGGGCAGCAGGTTAAGAAGTGCTGTGTCGCTCGGGTCACTAAACCATGACTTTATAGGTATTGCATTATCTACGGGGAAAACAAAACAGGAACAATATTGCAAAATAATCACTTTATGGAAGCTTGTTTACGGCACGGAATAAAACAATTAAAAGGTCATTATGAATTATATCTCGCAAATCTGACTTTTGCAATTGACCCTGAATTGCGTGATATTAACTAGCAATTGCGACAAAGTTAATATAAACTTGCAATTGTGAGAAAACAAATGTCATAATTAAGGAATATAAATCGCAACTGCGAGGGAAAAAAAGTCATAATTGCGGGGTTATTGCAATTTTTACTTTCTCAGAGTTGTGAGATATAAGTCATGTGACTATAGTTTGTACAGCACTTTTAACAATGCAAATTGTAAAAGAATATATATAAACTCACAATTGCATTATAAAGGCTAATTCTGAGGAAATAAAAGACTTATGTTTTCTTTACATTTCGACTTTATGACAAGCAGTTACGACTTTATATCATGCAATTCTGAGAAGTCAGTTTCAGTCATTTTTTATTCATTGGCGGAAACAGACTTCCATACATATTAAAAACAAACACACTTTCATTATTTTCAGTTGACTATATAAATCTTATAGTTAAGAAGTGCTGTCACTTGGGTCACTAAACCATGACTTTATATGTATTGCATTATCTATGGGCAAAATTTGAAAAGCATTTTGCAATCAATCACATTTATAAAAGCCCGTTTCCACCACAAAATGTTTTGACTTTCTCTCTTAATTCTGACTTTTTTCTCTCGCAATTATGAGTTTACATCTCGCAAATCCAGCTTTTTACATGATATAAACAAGCAATTGCGACAAAGTTATAATTGTGAGATATAAACTCGCAATTACATTATAAAGTTCAATTCTGAGGAAAAGAGAACATTTTCTTAGAAGTATTTTCTTCTTTACATTTAGACTTTGACAAGAAATTATGACTTTATATTAAGCAATTCTGAGGGAGATTGTGAGACCAAAAAAACAAAAAAAAAACATCACAATCATCTTTTTCATTCAGTGATGGAAACAGACGTCCAATACATGTACAAAATAAACACATACTAGAGGAGAAGACTGTAAATCTTGTGGTTGAATCTAAATACATTTGTGACTAATAGTGATAAAAACCCATCACTAATTCACTGTGCATTATCCAAGACAGAGCTAATAATGTATTGATCGGTTCTTCTAAACGGCTGCTCTAAAGTGATGTAAGAAGCGGTAATATTGACTGACTGCGGTTTTTCTTTATGGTCATGAAATACTAAACTACATGTTCTTGTGTTGCACATTGTAAAAGACAACCGCTACGTTTAAGTGCATTGATGGCTCAATCGGATTGAAAATGATTCATGTAAACGCCTCAATCAAACTGATGTTTGATCCAAATTAGCTTAATTTAATTAAAATGGTGTAGACTTGGAATAATCAACAGAAAAAAAACGGAGCATGCAAATGCTTGAATCGGACTATTTTAAAGAGATCATATGACGTTGCTAAAAAGAACATTATTTGGTGTAATGCAATGTGTTTATGCGGTTTATTTACATTATTTTCCACACGCTGTACATTGTTGCTCCTCTATGCTCCGCCTTTCTGAAACACGTTGATTTTTACAAAGCTCATCGCTCTGAGAAGCGAGGCGTGCTCTGATTGGCCAGTTATCCAGTGCGTTGTGATTGGCCGAATACCTGAAGCGTGTGACTGAAATGTTACGCCCCTCACCGTATTGTGATGCTGTGTCCCGGCGCGATGACACAAAAACAATAAAACCCATTATAAACCGAGGCATTTGTTGCATCCAGTGGGGACATATTTAGGCATCGCATTGCATCACGTCGTGTATACATTACCATGTCTGCATTTGTGATCGGAGAAACGACAAACAACAAGCACTACTCTACACTGCTCAAAACTCACGATTGAATCGTCTGTGGCAGAAACGTATTCACAGGCTGTGAGTCAGAAGCACCAGACTGTCCTTGCAAAGCTGGAACTGCCCCACTTTATAGAAACAGTCTTTGTGCAAGCCAGCATTGTAGACTACTCTCACAGGTTCAGGACATAGTCCTCCTTAAAATGTGCTGCACACACTAATATTTGGGTTGAACTGTTCTGGAGCAGTGTTGTAAATACAACTTAACCACTGATTTCTAGTTGTGTCCTCTTCTGGAAGCCCAAACAAACTCTTTCACAACGAAACACAGCGTCTCCAGGACATGGTGGCGGCAGCAACAATACTACAGCGAGAATAATAGTTACGCCTCCTTTCATTGCGTATACATTTGGGCAGTGTTTTGCAAATCTCCCCACACCGTGACGTAGACATGTGGAGGCGAGGAGTTTTAGTAGAGCGTGGTAGAGTCTTAACTTTTATAAAGAATATCTGGTTTTGAGATTTAGTCTTTGCTTCAGGGATTTTATCTATACACAAGCAGCTTGTAACACGCCAAAGAGAAAGCAAAACTGAATCTCATCATGTGACCCCTTTAAAAACAAACAGCACAGGGCCATGATCCGCATGTTTACATAGGTTTTACGTCACACGAACATGCGTATGTTTACTTATGCCTTTGTAAATATTTGTCTCATACACTGGAGTTCATAAATATTTGCTGACTTGACATGTCAGGGTTTTGTTTTAAGACACGTCGAGGCAATATGTTCGCAGTAGCTCCTCTAGTTCTGACTGGGTGCTAAATGCATCCGCTGAGATTTTGTCTGGAATATATAAACATATGCAGATTGGACTGCAATGCATCATATAAAGAGACCTTTCAGACCCTAAAATCAGATTAGATTCATTTACATTTATGCATTTAGCAGACGCTTTTATCCAAAGCGACTTACAGTAGATTCAGGTTATACATTTGTATTGTCAGTATGTGTTCCCTGGGAATCGAACCCACAACCTTTTGCGCTGCTAACACAATGCTCCACCACCGAGCCACAGGAACACATGACTCAGTGGAAGATTAATTCTGATTGATGAAAATTAAGGCATGTAAATATACCTAGTTTTAGCATTCATTAATTTTAATTATAGGAGAAAACAGTTCGCTTCCACAGAAGGGATGCAACGATTATAGATTTTGTTGGTACGATTATAGTCTGAGGAATAATCACAGTTTCACGATTATCATGTATTTATTCATTTCACAACAAAATCACATAAACACTCTTTAGATATTAAAGTATTATTTATTGCTGCCTTTTGAAACAGAAATAACAATAATGCAGCACAAAATACTAAAGAAAGAAAAGTCCATCTCTTCTATTGGAAATAAAAAGGCGACCTCTGGTCTGTAAACATCAGTCAGTATTTCTCTTTTGAAAAATATCTAATGGAAATAGATCACAAATGTACTTTATGTTTTCATTTTGTATATTATTTCTAGTTTTTTTGGACCTGAGGTTCAGAATTTGGAAAGATGGTGAAAAAAAATGTATGAATAATATAACAGGAATGATAAATCACAATGTATATGAGAATAATATTAACTGTATTTATCCCACAGAGGACACTGTTACTAATGAGGGGAATAAACTAAACTATTATTGTAATCAACTGTCATCCATACTTATTCATTTTAATCATCTCTATTCATCTGATTTTATATATGGCCTGAGAAAATCATGTCTAGTATTTTGGTTTGTGAGATCGAGATCGATTTCTGAGGACAGAAACTTGTCAACGCTGCCCAGCGACTTTCATTAATAAAATAGCTTAGATACTGGATCGCTACATTATATTAATCAGCAAAAAGGGGGTAAAATTACTTCTTCTTCAAAACTAATTCTTCATTGTTTGTAGTGACGCGCAGATGCAGGTAGACTAATTCACAAACGCAACGGTCACTCTCTCCTCTATCTATCTCTCTCTCTCTCATATATTATATATAATATAAAAATATTTAGCCGTGTTTTTGGGAAATTATAATTTTGAAGGCATTGCTGAGAAAGTAAAAGCACGACTGGATAAGTGGAAGTATTTACTCCCAAAATGTCCTATAAGGGTCGTATCTTGATTGTTAATAACTTGGTAGCCTCTGCACTGTGGCACCGTTTAATCTGTATAGACCCTCCAGCTGATGTATTAGCAAAAATACAGTCAATTTTAATTGACTTCTTCTGGGACAAATTGCACTGGGTACAGAAAAGTGTGTTGTACCTGTCAAAAGGAGGAGGAGGGCGTGGACTAATACATTTGCAGAGCAGAACGGCTGCTTTTGGCCTTCAGTATATCTAAAGACTTTTATCATCTCCTATGGAGTCAAGTTGGGCGAGTGTTGCTTGTGCAACACATTGAAGGTTTAGGCCTGGACAAAGCTTTGTTTTGGCTGGATCCTCAAAGACTAAAACTCTGTGATTCTCCAGTTTTTTTAATCGCAATTTGTTTAAAGTCTGGTCTCTGTTCAGGATTAATAGAGGAAACAATGGTATTTCTCTTTTCTGGTTTCAGGCAAGAACCTTTAGTCTGCGGTTCTCGACTGGATCGGTCACATGAAACATCGTTTGCTATACCAGAAAGACCTTTGCAGATTGCCGGAGTGACAACAGTCGGTCAATTGTATCAAATAGTAGGACCTGATTTTAAAAATGTGACTGCAATCGCTGGACATTTGAGACTCAGATCTTGTAGAGTTGTGCAAACAGCTCTTGAAATTTGGAGCTCGGCTCTGACTGGAGAGGAAAAATAACTTTTGGACCAATTTTCAAAGGGGTCTATTAATTTTAATTGTAAAGACCCTTTTCCGAATTTAAGTATATGTCCGATTATGGGTGAATGTAATGGTATGCTGTTAGATTGTAATGATTTAATAATTGTTCTGTTAAAAATAAATCTGTTGTTCAGCTTCTTCAAAGATCATATTCTCTTACATCATTCCTGATAATCATGATAAATTAATTTACTCCCAATAATAAAATAGGATGGGAATTGACCAGAACACAAAACTTGATCAGTTTCATGACCCTTGAAGTAGATTTGCAACCTAAAGTTCAGATGTTCTCAACATTAGGTCCATTATATGCATATGTGATCAATACTTTTAAAGCCGGCATCATAATTTACCTCCATAAAGTGATGATTTTAGAGATAAATTAATAGGGGCTCATTTTTATCCAAACTAATTGGATTCTGTAAAGTTGTCTTTATAGGACTACATAATATAACATAGAAATCCTGTATTAAATCTGAAGTTTGCTTATGGTTCACATTGCTGTGAGTGATGTGAACATGATAAACGTGTTGAGGGTGAAATGCACATCATGCAGAGAGACCAGCTAGACAACACACACACACACACACACACACACACACACACACACACACACACACACACACACACACACACACACGTTGGTTATGGTTTACGGGGACTTTCCATAGGCGTAATGGTTTTTATACTGTACAAGCTGTATGTGCTATTGCCCTACACCTACCCTACACCTAATTTTAGCCCTCACAGGAGACGGTGCATTTCAACTTTCCCCCCAAAAATGCACACTGTATGATTTATAAGCGTTTTAAATTATGGGGACACTGAAAATGTCCTCATAAATCACCTTCTCCTTGTAATACCTATGTCATACCCATGTCATTATACAAATTTGTGTCCTCATAAACCACATAAACATGCCCACACACACACACACACACACACACACACACATAAACACACACACACACACACACACACACACACACACACATAAACACACACACACACACACACACACACACACTACAGCGTGCTGCTGAAATCAGGTCTGGTCTTACCTGGATGACTGCGATATGCTCCCGGCGAGTTGTCAAGAATGACTATACTTGATAAGTCATCATGTACAACAGACAGGTCTTTAATATAACTACCTGAATCCAGCGAACAGTGCTGCACAAGATGAAGACAACACAAAAAGAGGACAAAACATAAACCGCATATCCTTTACTATACCATTTTCATTCTTCTCATGGCAAATGTTAACGCAAAATGACAAGTCAAGAGTTGAAGCGGTTACCTGTCTATAGTATCTTCTTTTCAGGATCTCCTTGTTGTTATCCAGCTTATCAGCTACTGCAGACCCATAGATCTCCATACTAGCAGTGAACACTACTAACTCGTACCACTGACTAACCACCTCCAGGAAGAAGTCCACGTGCGGCCTCTTATGCACAAAGAACCTGACCGGGTGTTTGTCTATTACCACCTGGACAACAACAACACTTTATATCAGAAAAATAACAGTGGGTTTTCTTTACTAATAAAACAACACTACTACTACTAATAATAATTATTAGCATTATTAATATTACTGTAATAAGTTACAGTAAGTTAATATTAGTTAGTTAACATGAACTAACAATGAATAAAATGCTTCTAAAGCATTTATTAATCTTAGTAAAATGTTAGTTTCTGCATTTACTAATACATTAGGGTCAAATTTAATCCGCATTAAAAAGACATTTACAAAAATGATTTTGTGTCCATAGAAAGAACAGTAAACTTAAGTAAAGAGTCTACTTTTAAGGTTTAAAATACGTTAACAACAACAGTTTATATCAGAGTGGGTTTTCTTTACTAATAAAACAATACTACTACTACTAATAATAATAACTATTATGCATTATTAATGTTACTGTAACAAGTTACAATAAGTTTACATTAGTTAACATGAACTAACAATTAATCTTAGTAAAATGTTAATTTCCGCATTTACTAATACATTAGGGTCAAAGACGTTAAGATGTCCGCATTAAAATAAATGTACAAAAGTGATTTTATGTCACTGACAAGCTACGCGATATCACGTTCATAATCGCAGATGAATCGCCTTAACCCCTTAACTGTCACCCCCCCTTTTTGAAAAACTTGAAAGTGCACTATTTAAAGTTAAATTGTTATAATTCATGAATGCTTTTGAATACAGACCTAAGGTTGGTCTCTTTTTAAAGAAGACAATCAGCAGATTATTGCAGAAGTGAAATCATTTCAAAAAATGAAAGTAAAAAAAAGTTTACATTTACTGTAAATAAAATGTAATGTACAATTATTATTTTATATTATATAAAATAAATATTTTACTAAATATGTTTTAATCCAAATTTGGCATAAAATTAAAGCCATATGTCTAAATAAGTTTGAAGTTGATATAAAAAAATTGAGGTTACTATGCAATTTTGTTTAGGCGTTATACCACAAACAGCCACCGGGTGCCATTCAAACCCATTTAATTTTTTGTATGCACTTTTCTGTCACAAATTTATCAATTTCTCTCCCACTATTACTTCTATCACCAAATATGGAATCTTGAGACTCAGACCTTTCCAATGATATGTATTTTGTCAAGATTATAAGAAGTTGTGATTCTATAAGACCGTGATACATTTGGAATATGACACCTCCCACTAAAGGGGAGGAGCCCGCTAAAAGATTTTAAAGTACCATTTCTATGGTAACGCAATGTCCGATTTCAAAACGGTTTTCACAGGATGAATTTTGAGAATAGAATTTTTGTGTCAAAGATCAGAGCTCCTGTTATGGTGTATATGTTTTGAGGTGCGCTCTTGTCATAAATTAATCTATTACTGCTCCTACATAATTTTTTACAACAAACAGTGGTACAATATCTATTGTATTAACTGCCGCTCCATCTGAAAGCAGCTGATGGAGATTTACTGCTAATCAAGGAACCGGCTTTACTAACGAGATGCTCATGAATATCACATGAGATATATCGCCCAGCCCTACTCGTATGTATAAACATACCTGACAATAAAGCTCGTTATGATTCTGATTAATATTAATTACTCTTATTATCTTTTATTAATATTATAGCATTTTAAAATTAGAATTTTTAAATAAAAACAGTCATTTATATTAAAAAACAACATTAAGATACTATAATAACATTGATAATTACATTAATTTTGATCGTACTTATATTGTAATAATATAATAAAAAATAACTTACTATTATATATATATATATATATATATATATATATATATATATATTAATATTATAGTTTGTGTACTATTTTTGAAAATAACATAATAATTAATAATTACATTAATGCTGATAATACTTATATTGTAATATAATACAAAATTATAATATTACTATTATATATATAATATTTCATTTTAATATTATAGTTTGTGTACTATTTTTGAAAATAAATTATAGTAATTGATCATTACATTAATGCTGATGATACTTATATTGTAATATGATAAAAAGTAATAATATTAATATGCTTTATCTGTGATTATATTTTAATATAGTTTTTAAAAATAAATTATAGTATAGAAATTACATTATTACTACTACTATTATTATATTTTAATTATAATATGTGTATCCAATAATAACATTATTAATGACAATTATAAAAAATCATAACCATAGTTTTTATTATATATATGGAATACATAAATGCATTTATTTAGTAAGAGTAACAAAGAGCAACTGATGAGAGCGAAGCATAAAGAAAAACAGAAATGTCCAAGAATTAACGTTACTCTGGCCTAGAATCATAATCATAACTGATATTTCCAGGTTTTGACTGAGCATGGTAATCTTTGTTTACATTTACATTTATGCATTTAGCAGACGCTTTTATCCAAAGCGACTTACAGTGCATTCAGGTTATACATTTTTTGTCAGTACATGTGTTCCCTGGGAATCGAACCCACAACCTTTGCGCTGCTAACGCAATGCTCTAACCACTGAGCCACAGGAACACAGATGTGCATTTGTAATACTGCTAATAAAACGCACTCACTTTGAGGATGAAGTCCGGCGGTGTACCGGGCCGCACTGTAGGTCTGAGCACGCCATCGTGGTGCGAGTGGATCAACGTCTCGTCGAGATCTAACACTAAGATCTTACGCTTCACGGTGTCTGAACAGAAACACAAACTCACATCTTACTCGATGAAGATCAGCATGAAAACACTGCACGTTCAAAGTAGGGGTGTGCGATATTGAAAAAAAATTATATCTTGATATTTTTGTGGATTTTTTCGATAACGATAATTAGACGATATTTTGCCGAGTGTGTTATTGTGCTGATATCTGAATACTGTGCACAGCTGCAGTTTATGATATTCTTCATATTCTGTGTGCTCGGTTCACATCAGTGATTAATCAATCTTTTCATTTAAGTTTAAATAGATTTCTAACGTTTTGTTTCTGAAAATGTACATCTTTTGAGTCAAATTGTTACATTTAACCAGTCAATTAAGATAATACACATTTAGGCTGTTACCAAACAAATGATTAGTACAGTAATGAACAGTATTATCAACATTAATCTCTGCATAAGCTGCATCTGAAGGTGTTTAGATGTATTTACACACGTTTAATGCAGCTCAGAGGGACATGGA